>WAAD01014662.1:32260-51580 GCA_013389945.1 Fregata magnificens
GCAGGATATTTATTAGTTGTCTGCCTTCAGAAGAGAAATGGGGACAGGAAATTAGACTGGCCCAAGGTAAACCCAACTGTGTACTTCTCCAGTGACTTCATATTTTTCTCATTAGGAGTAAAAGTATATCAAGTTCAAACCTGTTTCCCGTTATACGGATAAGACAGCTTGTTATGCAAGGTGGTTTCATCACGTGGTGCTATGCTCCATCTCATCCAACAAACCCTTAGCCATGGATTATATCGTCCAGGGTCCAGATTACTTTCATATAACAGGGATTAGTTTCTCATTGTTCCTGAAAAATGATAGGCCTCTGGAAATGTAGAATTCTATTTTTGAATGGGGAATGTCAATTTTCCCCATTCTTATGAAACACTTCACTGCAAACCATGCTGGCTGATGTGTTTTAGAGAGAGAAAAGTTAAGCCACAGCAATTTAGTGACACATATAACATCACTGATGGCTGGGACTTCTCTCCTTTGCATATCCCAAGCATCTCTTAGGTAAGGCAGATTTTGCAGAACCTCAGCAACGTCATGGCTGCCACATAAGAAACAGCATGTTGTAGACCGACTATAAACGTATTACCTTTTATTAAAGTGTTTTTAATATTCGTGTTGGGAGAAGAACTATGTTCTTCTGTCCACACAAAATCTAGCATTTTAAGGAGCTGTGCTGAAATAAATAATATCTTTATATCAGACAGACCTCTTTCCTTGTGTGTTGAATTCAAATATACAGCTTAAAATTTGCACCAGGACTGCTGTTTTCAGCATTCCAAATTATTATCTTATCTCTGCCATGGCAGACTTTTTTCTTAAAGGAAGACTATGAGCATTTTAGTCAAGGAAATTTGAATCCATTTCCCTGGTTATATCACTGGCTGACTATTCAAAAAAAGGTGATCTCGCTATCTTACTGCGTTTTCTTCTTGTAGCTTAAACTTTCCCTTCTTTGATTTTCCGTATTTTTCTTAGTAAGGAAAACCCTTCACATTAGTTTAAATGGTTCATGTCCTCTTCTTCATCCCTACACTGGACATATTAATTATGCTGCTTTATACCAGCTAACTATCATTTAAGTGTTTTACTGGGCAAAGTTCTTTAATGCAATGTTCTTCAAATGTAATCTCAGAAATTAATCTCCATATTTCCCTCAAAACCATCTTCCACTATCTGGCCTGTCATTTTGTCTGACTCTTCTTATTCTTTCAGCTCCAACTCTGTCATGAAATAACTCGATAACTTCCATCTTGATAACATACCTTTCTTTTGCTGGAAGTCTGCCCCAGATTTCCATAGCTATAAACTTTCTTTTAACTCACAGTCAAAAGGTATTCAGAGACTTTATCCCCTGCTATTTAACTACAGCTATTCTCTTTTCTCCTTGCTATTTCACAGTATCACTCTGAAATGGATATTTCTATACCCATTATTTGAGTGTTAGTAATTCAGAGAGTACAAAAGTCTCATTTCTTTAGTAAGCAGAGACAGGTAAAGATCTAAAGAGTTTCACTTCAAATTATACAACAGGAGCACTCAGAAACAGCTGCTTATGAGGCAAAGAATTAGCTTTGGATTGTATCCTAGATCAACAATAGAAGCATTCAGCAGAACCTAGGGACAAAACATATTGTCCTCTGCTAGATTATCCTTCCTATAAATACAGCCTTAAGAGCTCTAAAGGGGACTCATTCAATTCCCAAAGCACAAATCATATTTTCCATTCTTTGGACAGCAGACACCCTCCAGGAGCAAGACTAACCTCCCTCCTCCCACCCTATCTTCAGGCTAATGAGAAACTAGCCAGGGCTTTGTGTTGCAGCAGCCTGCTATGCCATAGAGAAGAGTGATGGTTTCATTTATATTAAACCAGAGCACATAAAGTTTGCATGTGAGGCCAGTGACAGACAGGAAAAGGCAATTCCTCTATAGGACTTCCATTTAGCACAGCTAGTTAGAGGTAGACCATTTGTCTCATTTACACATTTACTTTTTGATGTGCCTCTGGGAAAGCTGCTTTGAGGAAAGCCTTTTTTTTTTTTTTTTTAAAGTCTTGCTGCTGAGAAATAAACAACTTCTATTCAGAGGATGGGGAACGTTGTTTTTTCTTTTCTTTACCCAGCAAAACCCAAGTAAATAGTTCATTTTCAGTAACACTTTTAAAACACTCATTTATACCAGGGAGCTATTTATGATCTCCTGTACTGTCAGCCCAGAAGGAGATGGTCTTTCAATGGGGAATGTTGGGCATATCTGAATTTTGAACCTAATAAAATCTTCCTTTCTATGTTGTTACTGGAATAACTAGCTGGATTTGCAGAAACCTGTTGTTGGCAATTACACCAAAGCGGTATTAATTTTATACTTCTAGACAAACACTCCAGCAAACCTGTGAAGTTTTCAAACTTTCCAAGTCTGAGGTAGTTCATACAGTCAGTCTTGTGCAGGGCATTGAAGATTTGGCATTTCCAGAGAGTTAGAAAACAGCTCTGAATACATGCAATGGATTTCAGGATTTAGGGGAACAATTCCAGCTCCTTCATTTCTCCACTTTGTTCATCAAGCAAGAATTCTTATCAAAGGAAGGAAAAGGGGCCAAACCTGACTTTATTCGTTCCTCGGTCCAAATACCGTCATCATTCTATTCAAGAGAAGTTGCGTGTGTATGTGTAAGGAAACACGTGCCGCAGTTCTGCTTTGAAAGCGTTCACTGACTTTGCTTGGCATAGAGTTAATGTCAAGAGCCTGGAAAAGTTTGGTTTTTTGTGGTCTCTCTCAGTGGTTCCTGGAGAGGGGATGCACGGGGCTGTACCGGAAAAGTACACAGAGGATTTCTTTGCTTCTTTCTGGTCCACAAATGCCAAAAGAAGATCCCCTTGCACAGATTTCAGGACACATTTTTGCCCTCCTGCTGTTTATAGAGTTTCCTCCAGGACGCCTGTCAGGCCCTGTATATTGATTTAACAGGTTAATGTCGTGCCTTAGCCTCAGATCTCATTGCCTTCAGTGGAGTTGCAGCAGTCAAACACCAGCACTAGCCTTGGCTCTGCATGCCAGAAAGAGCTGTTCTTTCCCATTAGGTTGCACATTAATAAATACACAGGACCACATGATGCTCCCAGCCAGGCCAGAAAAACCTCCAGGAGGCATTCACTTGCTCCATGACAATGGTATTAATATTAATCTGGAGGTACTGAGGAGCACAGCCACAGACCATGACATCTCGTTGTGCCAGGTACCGCACCAGCCCACAATGAAAAGGGTGCCTCTGCCTCCGCATGTTTGTAATAAAGAGACAACAGTTTAAAGACAGGGAAGTACAGAAGCCAAGAAATGAAGACACATAACATACAGATGGTTTGCTATCTACAAAGTTTAACACAAGCACAGTAGTTTGATCTGGTTTCCCTAACTCCGGAATAGAGATTTTTCTAGGAATGAAGATTTCTTTGACATTTTCAGTTGTGATATCAGGTAAAGATCTCTCTGTTATTGAATTCTCTCAATTAAGCTGGGGAATGGACAAATAAGCAAAAATGTACTACTGCTCTAAAGAAAACAGGCAATTTCCTCTTGAGACAAACAGGAAATTTTTCAAGGGCTATTTTTTCTTCCTTTAGTGCTTGTGATGTGGTTTAGTACCCTTGCTTTAAAAAATGCTTCTCTTAAAGGTAGCTATATACAACCCAGATAGTGACATTTTTTAAGATTCTCTGATTAAAGAAATGTTATTCTTGACCCACCCAAAGGTTCAAATTATCTGCTGAAGTACGAGCCCTGCTACAATTACTTATATGTTGCTTTTACCATTGCATCAATTTAACCAGAAAAGATCCATAATATTCATTCTCATGTTTGCTGTGGAAATTTCCATTTGTCCTCAGGCTGTGGTTCTTGCCATGCCAGATCTTGATTTAGAATCGACACCCACTAATAGATTTTTTTTTAATTTCTAGTGAATTTAAATTAGGAAATGACATTTGGGTTTGCCTCAACTGAAGAATCTTTCTATCTGTCTGTCTGTCTGCCTATCTATCCCTCTATCTGTCTCTGGTGTGTGAGTGTGAATATGTGTGGAGGTTTGTATACACATACACACAAAATATCCAAATATATATGGCATAATACATAGAATTCTACGGAAAGGAAAACAATTTTAACTGTTTATTCACCGGTCAGGAAGGGTGGTGGCAAAAAGAATTTCCTTAGATTTCATACTTAATCCTACTTAGTTTGACAGCTGGTCAAACACAGAAAAAATTCATTCTCCAAAAAATCCCAGCATGACTCCTTTTGAATGACAATATTAACCAATCTACCAAATTAATAATGTTTTTAGGTCTGTTGCAACTCATTATTTTACAGCCCTCTGTGCACCCCTTTCATCAATTCCTATCATTTCTATTTAAAGAGGACCTTTAATCTGAGGCTTGCAGGGCATTTTTCAGACAATGTACCACTCATCCTTGGATCCTCTGGATGTGGACCCAGTTCATGGTATAAAACCCACTTGAATGACTTTATTCCAGCACCAAAAGACTGATGTGCAGGCGGACGATCACTGAGGGCCTTGCCTTGTGCCAGAAATGGCCACGCTGCTGCATCCTTGAGTGCCCTCCGCCAAAGCTCAGGGCATGGCTATATGACTATGGAGCAGAAGCACTAAACAAATCTTCGTAGAAATGGAAATAAGAAATAATTTCTGAGACCTGAGATAAGGATTAGCACTATAAGCCCTGTTATCCCCAAATGTTCTGGAGGATGGGCGATAACCATCAGGTTTACATCTCAGCCCAGATGTTTCTGCTGTCACTGTGTGAATGCATTAGAAAGCCGCCAAGACTATGGCCAGTTTTGAGCAGGTGCCTTTCCTGTGTTCCACCTCCCCGGGCTGGTGCGATTCAATACAATGCTGGCATGCCATAAAAGACTGCTGCTGCAAAATGGAAATTGAATAATGAGCTATTGTTGTGGCATTCTTTGTTAAGAAATAAAAATCCAAGACTAATCTCATGTACAGGAACCATTTTGCTCACTCTAAAAATGCAGCAACTTCTGGTCCCTTGTAGAAGCTCAAGTGCTTAAGCATGCAGGTGTCCCAGCACAGGCAAGGTTGGCAGGAGAAGCCTACACTGGATCAAAAACAGGGAGGGCAGGGGGCAGTGACAAGGAGAATGAAGCTCACTGTATTGAAACTTGAGAAATGCACAGTACATAAACTGCATTGAGAAAAGGCATCCAAGGATTTTTAATAAGCGCTAGAGGTCAGGAACTCAGCTGCATGTCTCATCCATCCAGCGGCACCTCTGGAACTGCAATTTTCCATACTGACTCAGAGGAAAAGCAACATCACTTAGTTGTCCGCTCACACTGTCAAGCTCTCAGTTGATGTTGGAAGTTCTTCCACCTCAACCCGACTTTGTTTAATTTGAGGTTGGAGAAGAACAGACTCATAGGGTGGGGGCACAAAGAGAGAGGGAAATCACAAGGTAAACACTGAGTCATCAAGGCCAACCATGCAAGTCCTGCTCCCCGTGGGCAGGGGCCCACCAGTGGTACACTGGTTTGGACCAAATGTGGGGAGTCTGGTGATTCCTGTCCATCATCCCCTCTGAGGCAACTTTCTAAAAGATGGGAAAGATTCAGTGAGGAATATCAGGATAAAAACATCAGGACTGACCCACACACACCATTAAACGGTGTGGCAGGTCTCAACTTTATGAAAGGGAACTCCTAGTGCAGGGGCAATTTTATGTTTGCACTAGAGGTCTCTGTGCCTTGGAGATTTGTTGGGAGAAAAATCACCAGCATTGATGTCCAAAAGATAAGAAGATTCACCTGCAGAAGCTAAGGATCCACACATCGTATGCCCCATCCTATGCTCCTGTCTCTGGAGACAAGAGATTGTCCAGCCTTCAGCTTTCCCAAGTAGCAGAATAAGGCTGGAACTGAGGGGGACACAGGCAGCAGAGAAAAAAAGCCATGTCCAGCATAGGGGTTCAAAGCTGCTCTGCTGTTGCTGGACCACAATCCAGCTAAGTGGGATTACTTATGGAAGGGGGACTTATTCTGTAGTATGACTTTGGTGAAGGTGGAAGGTGTCTCAAAGTAACAGATACTGCCCTGGTATGAAGAATCAAGGACAGCAAAGGGCTCCTTTCTTCCTGTCTTTGAGAAAGGATTTGGAGTTGGCCACTGTGTGTTTATCACCAAAGGGCATTGCACCCTTATGTGCACCAATTCTTTTGCCACAGCTGATTCGACTCTGCTGAGCTGTAGTGGCAGAAACACAGACAATCGCACTGGAAATCCAAAAGGTGATCCAGCAACAAGTGACTTTACATGCTCCAGGAGGTGTATCTATATGACTATTCACCTGTCTTCTTAAGAAAACGCTCCAGACTTCTGAATCTACTGACCACAGATCTCTTCTGGCTTTTCCAGAAAGTTCTTCAGTTACATAAACAATATTTATCAGTCCACTGAGTGTTTTTTAAAACTAAGTCCTTCTATTTGTTATTCTTGGTTGTTTTTCTTTTCTCTTTATCTACCCTGAGCAATGCTACCTTCAAGTCTGTTTTCCTTCCCTACAATTTTTGATCCACTTATAACTTTTAAAATAATATATTTCATCATAAACTTCAAGGCAGAGTTTTCAAATAGTTTCCAAATTGTAGCCCCAAGACTTAAGCGGCACATTTCCTGGCACTCTAATCAGTATGTCAAAATACAGAAATTATGAAATTGCAAAGCAGTGTCTGCGTTTTTCACAAACTCTGATTATTATTTTCACAAAAAAAAATTTAAAAAAACCCTGAGCTAAAGAAATTTTCTTAGCATGTTTTTAAAAGCTTGATAAAAGTTCTCAAGATAATTATTGCTGAACTGCAAATATTGTGTTACCTTACAGTACAGAAGTCTCCTCTCACCCGCCTTTCCTGCTTGAGCTCTTTGTTGGTCATTAACTGCCCGTGATGAATAGCTTCTTCCATTATCCAAACTACAGATCTGTCCTCACTAGACAATAGCCAGCTATGCTGGCAGATGAGTGCATTTTGGATTAGGTATTCTCTATTCTTACAGTTTTACCTAATGGAAATTTGTAACATGTAGTAATCCAATTGCCAAAAAAAGATACAAGATGATGTAAGGAAAAATATTTAAATTTTTAGAACAACAAACACACTGCATACTCCTCTTTCAGCTTTTCCAATTCTCGAGGTTTTTACTTTGGCACCCACACCACTACTAAAATATATGGGAAGTTAAGTGTCTTAAAGGAATTCAGTAATCTAAATACCTCTGAATATTGTCCAGAATGTCTTATTCGGAACCAGCCAAAGTAACTAAAAATATTTCCACTGACTTCAGTAAAGTTTGGATCAGTCTTCATATGTGACTGTTTTGCTTGTCTTAGTATAAAACAGCCCTTAATATTGAACACATTAAAGGAGCATCCTGCTTTTTCATTCTCCCTTCCTTCTCTTCAGCCTTGCACCTTCCATGGCTGGTTTTTTGTGCTTAATTTGCTTGTGATTCCCTTTTTCCCTTTGGGCAAAGAGAAAGGCACAGATTCATTCCACTTCATTTTGGATACTTAACAGACGCTCCCAAACCTGGAGCCTCATCATGCCAAAGAGCTGGCTGTCTCTGGAGAACAACTCAAGGGATCTAAAGGCTGAAGTACCTCTCTTTGTCTCTCCTTCTCTGTGAACTAGAGAGGAGCCTATGGAAATGGGTTCCTCACTTGGCCCCTCAGTGCAGGATGTACAGCTAGGCAGGGTAAATCTAGGTTCAGGCATGCAACCCCACCCAGTATCCACCGGGGACGCTGGATAGCCACTGACTCCATTGAACTGCTCCCACCACATTTTTCCCGTAAATAAACACCCCTCCAAGAGCACATCAAGGTCAGAACAGAGGACAGTCATGCACATCCAAGCACTCCCTTTCTTTCTATTCTTTTTCTCAATAGTGAATCTACACCTCTTTTTTCGCAGGAAGAGCAGGAAGACAAAGCAGCTGGCAGGGATGCCAGCTCTGTCCCTCCCCTCTTTGTCCTCAGGTTAAAAAGCATGACATAAAAGGAAATCTCTGTGGTTTCTCCTTATCATCTATTTGCTGAAGGAGGCAGTGTGCTCTTGGTGCCCGGTTGTGGTTTCAGGATATGCCCCATTGTGATCGGCTCTGCACAAGGAGAGCCGTTCTGCCGTTCTCCCCTGTGTTGGGCTCAGACCCAACTCCCCCCTCAACCCTCACCTCCCCTCCCCAGACAGTCCCAGCTCATCAGCGGGAACTAAATGGATTTGCTTTCCTCTCTAGTTCTTTCTTGCAAGGGAGAAGAACAGCTGCTGCCCTCCCCATCCCCTGGGAGGTCTCCCCATTGCTCCTCTAGCCAGAACATTTATAACTGGATGTGAAAGAGAGAATGAAAAATCAAAATTCGGAGTATTTGACAGTGACAAGCACTGAGACCAGGGCTTTTCCCAGTGTTTAGGAACCATTTTATCCATTAATTCATGCACAGAAAGTGTTACCAGATTTGTAAAATAAGCATGATAGAGACTCACACTATCAGGTTTTGCCTACAGTGTATTTGATGGCCTTGAAAACGATGTATTTGATTGTATTCCAGAGGTGTTCCTGGGAGGGGAACAAGGCTTCCACCCTAAACATGCAATTTTTGAGATTCATGAAGTAGTCTTCTAAGCTTACTAAAACCAGTGACTGCACTGATCTTTCCTGATCTTTCCATCTGTCCCCATAGGTTCTTCTCAGATGTCCTTGTGCAGAGCTCTGAATTATAGCTTTGTAGCTTGGAGAGTTACTGACTGAGGAGCAAGGAGCGTCTGGGGTGATCATCTACACCCCCTTTACAAATGGACTGTTTCAGGACTTTTGGGTAGAGGAAGGAGTCAGCAGTCAGAATTTTGTGGCAAGCAAAAGGGGAAGACCAAACGCAAGCGCTACTGAAACCAGACCTCCCGCATTTAATGGCAGTTGGACCTCTCGAGGAAACCACTTGGGCGGATACCCTGTCCCATGCGGTTGAGCAGTTCCCTCTGCCAGTGGTTTCAGAGGAAAAGATCACGTATCACACACGGAGCCAGAGCCTTCTGGAGTTAATAAAATGATCCGCTCTTCTTCCCCAAAATGTTTAGAATTAACCCATCAAAATTTCTGAAACAGTGGCACGATGGAATACCTGCAGTCACCGGGCTCAAGGGAGGTAAGCGGCCAACCCACAGAGTAACACGAGGGTGGATGATACTAAGCTGCTCAGGAATCACCTTCTTAATATCAGATTTTATTATGTTTTCAAAAACTGCCTCATTTTCTGAATTAACTGTAATGCCACAACATGCAAAACCATATTACTTTATTTGTTAATTTAATTTTTTTTATCCTTTCTTCCCCTTTTCCCTAAATGATTTCTGAAGAGATATTATATTTATTTGCAGCTTTATGTCCCAAATATCCCTGTGACTTCAAATGGCATAAGATTCAAATTAGCTCAAGTTTCAAACTGCAGTCAGGAATATTCTGCAAGAAAAGGGCCATAGAAAAGATGTGAAATGCTTGTTCTTAACAGAACCAGGTGAAATAAGTGAGTAGAAGGCAATTTCCATTTATAGTACTCTGGGTACTGCAGTGGCTGTAGCACTGCCTCTGACAGTGGGATGATTTCAAATTTAAAAGTGTATCTATCCTTTTTTCTCCTGTTACGGTACAACGACAACAGTAAAATGACAAAATTTTGAGGAGGAGGAGTTGTGGCCAGGCAGTTTTTATGCAGCATGATGTGAGCACCTGGCTGGGAGAGGGCTGAAACCTGCCCTGCTAAATGTAGCTGCCTCAGATCTTTCTCCAGGCTACACCTGAGAATTCAGGGGTTTTCCTATTTTTGCACAGCAAAAGGAGAAACACGCAGAAAGCACAGCTGGGATTCTATGTCAGGCAGGATCTGAGCACTCTGCCTAACGCAACAGGTAATGCTCACACCTTTGGTGATAGGGTTTCTCTTGCTACACATCTCTCTCGCTGCTCCCATACGTTTTCATTGCAGGTTACACAAACCATTAATTAGGTATTGAAAAAGAACCACATTCACAGAAGCGAAAACAACATTGGTATATGCACATTAATCAGCACGTTACCTGAGACCTTCAGAACCACGAGAGGGATCATGCAACTGCCAGGGATTTTAATGTTAAGTTGGGGTTGATCAAAAGGCACCTTTCAGCAACTTGGATGTACAAAATTGAACATAAGCAAAACTGATCACAACCGTAATGTCCTAAAGCTCCAAAACGGGGGTGGGGAGGAAGGACCGTCTCTGTGACATAGATCCATCCTAGTATCTGTCAGGACTGGATCCCCTGCTACAACAAGCAATTGGCTGTCTGAGGTCACCGTCACCACCACCATCACCATCACCCCGTCCCCACACACATCTTTAGTAGATTCACAGGTGTTACATTTCTACTTGAAAAAAAATGAAGGAGGAATTAAAAGTTTCTACTTACTGAGTTGAGCCCCAGGAGGTTGTTTGGGAGAGAAGAGGTGACTCCTGACAGAATAGCTGTGGCCACCACTGCCCCCAGGCACTGGGCAATGATGTACATGAGTGCCTTGAAGATGCTGATCTGGCAGCTCAGCAGGAGGCCGAGGGTGACAGCTGGGTTCAGGTGTGCACCGCTGATGTGGCCCACGCTTTGTGCCATGGTAGCGATGGATAACCCAAAAGCCAGCGAAACCTTCACATTGTCCTGAGACCTTGTTGATGTTTTGTTGCCCACCACTGGGAAGCTAAAACCCAGAGCTGAGCCAATGCTGATAAAAATAAAAAGGCTCATGGCAAGGAACTCAGCCACTACTGCCCTCCAGAACGCTTTCTTTTTGAATTCACTAGCCATCTTTCCTCTCTCTGTCTCTCCCCTCCTCACTTTGCCTTCTCCCTCTCTCCCTTCCTTTGCCTGATATTTTTCCTTTGAGGTCTGAAGAGAAATCTGGAGAAAAAATACGGCCCTTGGATTATTTATAGGGCTTTGGGTGGTCTGTAGGAGGGAAGGGGTGTTGCACAAAAGGAGGAAAGAACGTCTACATAGATGCTGACTGCTAGATTGATGTAAGACCCTGTAAGCCTGCCAAAGTTTTTTCTTCCTTTTTTTTTTTTTTCCCCTCCCTTAACAGCGTTCGATCTCTGCTGCCGTTTTTAAGAGGCTTTTTAAAATTCTTGGAAAAGTCTTTAGGAGCGCCTCGGGAATTGTACCCTCACTTCTTTAACTCCTGTATCATCATTCAGCACACGGATTGGAATGAAAGCTTTTACGGGATTTCTGTCTTGAGCTGGACTGAAACAAAAAGCAAAGTTATCTGTGCAGGCTGGTAAGTTATTCACGCTCAGCTTCACCGGTGGCAGATAATGTCTGAAAGTAGCAACTAAAACTGACAACTAAATCCACACTCTAGAGACTTAGAGTACCTCTGCTTCATTTGGAAACAGGTAGAAATGTCTCTTCTGCCGGCTCTGTGGAGACTTGGACTTGTTTCTGATGACAAGCCTGCCGGCTGTACGGACAAACACATGTATTTACACAGGCTCACACAAGCTGGTGTTAACTGAGGAATAGTAGGGATCAGTTCTAATCTCTGTGACCACCGTATAAATCTGACATAACACTGCAAGTAAGCTGGAAGCTTTCTACGGATGCAATTTGGATGCTGAGGGGCAGATGATTGGCGGGGGGTGTTTATATTTTTTTTTATGTACATCATTTCTTCACTTTTTTCTTTCAAGCACAGAGGTGTCTCAGGGTTTCCCCAGGCTTGCTCTCCCACGCTTCTTCTGACGGGCAGGAAAAAAGCCAGTTTGGGGGCTTCCTAGCCCACGTCCTGCAGTGAAAGCATATCTCACACCACCCTGCTGAAGGTCAGCTGTCCTGGTTGTCACCAGGGAGACTGGCTGCTGCCGCTGAGCCACAGGACTGGCCGGAGACAGAGGCAGAAGGGGAGAGCAAGGGAGAAGGGAAATTACATGCTTGATTTTGCAGACAAAATGAATCTCCTGGCAGTGCCAGAGTGTCTTGCGGAGCAAAAGGTCTGACTGCCTCTGGTTTTATCACAGTGGACTTGTATACATGCCTCAGATTAACCCCTGTGTTATCAGATCTCTGCCTGCTTTAATGGCTGGTGGTACTTCCATCTGTAAATCACGGGGCTTGCTCTGACTTCAGACTACACAAAATCTGATCCAGAATCAGAAACTAACTTCCCAGGCAGAAGTCTTGAAAGATGGGTATTTAAAATCAGCCTACTTCTCTGCCTCCTCTGTTTTCTCCCTCTTCTTACTTTAATACACTGGTGTCAACTTCTAAATTGTACTGAGATTAATTCAAGGCTTTTTCACTAGGACAACATGTCACTATGAAGAAAAAATCAAATACATACCTGGATAGTATTAGACAGTCAATAAGGGTTTTAAAAATATATTTGGCTTTCAAAGATGATTCAGATACAAACATGAAGACTGTTTAAATAAAAATCCAGATGTCTACAGCCTGTCATCCCCAAGTTCTTATTCTTTCTAGACATCATATGTTCTTGATTTTCCATATAACCAATTTTATTTCCTTCTGTTTTATAATACACTTACGCAACAGAACTGTATGAGTGAAAAAAGGAAAAAGCAAAGAAATGGGAACAAATTAATTATTGGTTTTACTCTTCTAATTACAGAGGGACTTAATGAGGAACCATGTGACAGACAAGTCAAAAATCAAATTTAGCCAAACATGGTACATGGTGGAATCTTAATGTAAGATACAATTGATGCTAGTTGTATTCTGTTCAGTGAAACTTTTTATTTACTGCAAACAGACTTGAAGATCTTAAGTGACAAACTTCTCTGGTCCTACCAAGCAGATGCCCAAGACACACCATATATCACACACCTCAGGGAGCTAGGGAAAACAGAGCTCTATGAATAGTTTACAAGAGTTTCCATGTGTCCCAAATTGGCACCTGTGGGATGGAGCTGCCTAGATATTCAGCTGTGTCCACAGGAAATTCCCTCTTTACTCACTTCTTCCTACAATTAGGAGCTGGATGACCAAACAACCTCTGTACCAGTACTGATAAGGTGAGAAAGAATCCCTCAAAGGAAAATTTCTAAATCTATGAAAATAGGCTGGGGAAGCACTGCAAAATGCTTCCCTGATTTCTACAGTCTCCTCTAGGTATCCCTGACTGGCCTGTGCCAGGGACAGGGTACCAGGCAAGCAAGACCTTTAGTCTGACCAGTGGCATATGTGAACAACACACAAATTAAATGTACCTTGAGAGCAGCAGGTTGGTCACTCCCCTTAAGAGTTAATTAATATGCTCATATTTTCATCCTGGGACTCTCCATTGGTCTCTTCATAACCACTACCCACCTCTCTTTTCATATTTTGGAAGTCGATACCACAATAACTCAATAAAATTGTCATTCAGGCAGAAATGAAAAAAAAATCATCTGAAATAAATTAAAGGCAGAAACTGTTACATATAAACAGGGAAAATACACCTCTAGAAGAGACGTGTGGAGCTGTTAGCCAATCTTACCTGTCTATGCTCTGATGTGAACAAAATCATGATCATCACTGCTGTGTTGTTACCAATTGCTTGCATGGTGATGATACCCAGGGCCCCCATGCCTTCCGTAGTGTGAAAAGAGAGACAGCAGAGGCAGCCTTGTCCTGTGTGTAGAAGAGCCACCAAGTGGGGAAACAGAAGGAGACGGCAACAAAAGAACAAATATTCTGCACAAGTAGAGGGAATTGGCGGAGTGGACAAATTAAACCAACAGTATAAGTGTAACGAGGAAAGAGGAGAGAGAAGATGTGACTAGAGGAGCAAGACATCAGTTGGACCTCTTCAGAAATGTCCACCAGAATGCAGATCTAATTGGTGCCCAACTCATTATGTCACTTTTCCACAAAATGGGCTCCATCCCATCTTACTCAGGCTGATGGCAAAGACCCCAACACCTGGCCAAGTAATCAGAGGCCTGTATACCCACCCCGTCCCCATAAACCACCAGGAACCAAAAAAGGGCAAAATCCAGTGTCCTGCACATCAGATGAGCTGGGGTTTGCGCAGAGAGCTTTCTAGGCATGGTTTTAGCTTATGTGCCAAATCATGCTTGAAGGTGGGGTTTGTTTTTTTCTGGAATTATGTATCTAGAAATAGAGAGAGATGACTGCCAGCCTTATGTAAGTGTTTAGGATAGGCAATGAAGAACATATCTGATGGGAACAAGACGGAAAAAGTAGCTTTTTAGCAGAGGGGTGATTCTTCACAGATTATTTAAACCAGTGTACTCTCAACAGCTCTCTAATTTAGTTACACTAGAGAGCTGAGTGAAAAATCAAACTCATAGGACTGGATATTTAATTGCCAAGATCCCAGGACCAACTTGGTTTTTGTCTGAAACAAATCAGGTTTTGAAGGGGTGTAACACAATCTTCACTTAAAATTTCAGTCAGAAAACAAATGTACTTGTTGTTTAAGTGGTAGGCTTTGTTCTGTGCTCCCACATGTCAAATTGCTCAGGATCTCTCTACTATTTGAAAAAGAAACAAATGTCAGCAACTGCAAATTTGGTCTTGGCTAACATGACTTCTCTGGGAATTTTCCACTTAGGTGAAGGAACAGTCAAAGTTGAAGGGCAGACAGAATGTATGTCAGCCCAGTGGCCAAATGACTGGAAGAACCAGGGGAACTTCAGCAAACTACAATTATTCTTCTCTTGAGAAGAATATTCTGTGACCTGCCAGCCAAGTCTTTTAGCAGGCAAGCGGCAATTGCTGGGAAAACTATGTTACCCACAGTTCAGAGCCAACAGCAATTCCTGCTTTTTGCCCGTAGACTTTCACCCCTCTGAGGCATCACTGACTCTCACCATGGTGGAGAAGAGCAATGCCATGAAGCAGGGAAGAGGTAGAGTATCCATGTATTCTTGCCCCAACATCTCAGAAATGGAAAGGAGCCCGGCACTGCTAGCTGGAATGAAAATGTTTTCCCGTGTATTCTGTTCAGTGCTGTCCACACAGAAAGTTGGAGTTCAGAGGTGGGATTTCCTACAAGAATAATGCCACTGGCTTAAACACCAATATTCAGGAGCTGCTTCCTGGGCTCAATTCACTTTCTGGCTAGAAGGAGAATCTGTCCCATTTTGCTAATGTAAAAAGTATGAGGTGGCGGTTGAGTTAATATGAAGACACTTGGGAACTTCTCTGCAAGAGAGGTGCCTGAGCACAACTGACACCTGACAGCATGAGTAAGGTGTCCAGGAACTGGGAGGGGTTTTAGGCTGAGTCCCTGACTTAACGCTCCTAAATCCAGGAAAGACGGAAGATTTCAGACACGTCCCCCTCTTTAGCATTTGCTACCAACCAGTCTAAGCACCCACTTGCTCCATATGCCAACTGCTGAAAATTCCCTCCTTAGCTATTTGGCTGACTTTGTTCCCTGTACGGTAAACTCAGAGCCTGCAATATCCTCTTACAGAGCTGGACACTTAAATCACTTTGTGAAGCTGGACCTGAATTCTCAGAAACTCATCTGGGAGGATCAGCAGCTATTTACCAACCACATGACTCACCTGCGGTGCCAGGAGCCATGATGGTGTGTCACCCTCTCATGAGCAAGATTCAAAGGCATAAAGTCCACATGATTAATTTTCATTTGGGTATTTCATGATTCAGCAGGTCCTAAAGACTGACCAAGTTTTTCCTTTTCTTAGGAACAAAAAATATCTGTACGTTCCTCCATGTTCACCTAGTTGTCATAGTTCTCTTTTGATAGGGTTTTGTTTTTTTTTTTTAATTTTCACTATATCTGGATATGTGAGCCTCCCTATTACAGCATTTCCCTGTTTCTGCTCTTCGTTTCCCTTTTCCTTTTATTCTTTCCCTTCAGGCCATAAGAAGACAACAGAAGAGAAAAGATTATCAGTGAATACACGACAGGACAAAATTTGTGATTGTACAATTAAATGAATGAAATTCAATATCAGCAGAGACAAACTTATTTACAGCAATGACCAGTTTGGTCCAGATAAATAGAGAAGATGATTAAAAAATTGTTTTCTCTTGAAGGAGGTATTGAATGCATTTGAAGAGAAAATCACTTATGAGTGTCCTTGGAGAGTTTGCTTCAAATTTCATTTCAAGTTGTTCTGCTCTGAGAGTAAAAGACCCTACTGCATTTCCTGAAAACATATATAATGCAGTGATAAATGTGTTAGTACAGCACGATTTTTCATCACAAGTACAACAAAGCTATGCAGGTGGCATTTGTCTCCCCTAATTATAGGTATCTACCATGAAAATGGCTCCAACGGAGCTGATGTCCTTTGTCTGCCTCTTAGTGAATGCACAGTGTGTGCCTTTTCAGAAAGTGATCACAGCTCTCGATTTTAGACATCTACACTCCATTGGCTCCATTTACACAACTATTTAGGCTGCCTAGGCTGCCTAGCTCCAGAGTCAGCACTTAACTTTCTCTGGAAATCCCAATTCTATGGCCATGAGAGCTGTACAGCTGCCAACCATGTCAGTGAAAGGGCTGTTATTACCCTTTTTCTGACACTTCTGGGACAAGAAATAATAAAGATGACTGTCTTCCAACTGGGACGCAAAAGGGAATTTCCCAGACAACTGCTAAATCAGCCTGCATCAGGAACCAGGTTTTTCTTTCACCCTGATTCTCTTGTACCACCAAGCTGACAGCAATGTCGCTCCAAAGGAGGTAACATGGATCATGAAGTCTTTATCACTGCCTGCTCTCCTGACACACAGCGTATAGTGCTGGAGAAAGGGTAAAGAAAAGTCGGTTCTCATCAGGCCCATCTTTTGTCTGAAGGCATCTTCCAAAATTGGCATTTTTTCTCCCCAGGCTTATGCTGGGGAGAAACCACATGCTCTGCTGCTTAGCAGCAAGCAACTTGCAGCAGCATTAATATACCAAGCGATGTCCCTCTAATCCTTTGTTTGTTAACCAAACAAATGTCAATGCACTTTAGGAGCAAGCCATTTTTCTGAGAAAGGGGGTGTGAACCCCTTACCATAAAANCTGCCAGGAATACTGGGCATGACACATCAGTGACTGTGCTAATGAAAGCCTTGGTAGTTCATTACAAACACAGGAGGTGAATAAACCATTGTTATTGCTATAAGAAAGTTTTCAGTATGGATCACAGTTCGCTTGGTTTTTTAATGTGCAGGAGAAATTAGGTCCAATCTTCTACTGCCATAAGTTGCAAAGCTCCACTGGAGCAATGCTGATTATTTGGTTGTTTTGAGGGAGGGATTTTATGTAATTTTTATTATTTTTGCTACCCAGATTTCATCATTGATGTACGCTCTATGCTCTGTTTCACCATGGCTCAACTGCTCAGGCTCACAGCTTGTCTTTGGCACAGTCCGAAGTGCTGATTCAACAGCAGAGACTTCTTTAACAGCCAAGTGTTACAGGGCACTGGATGTTGAGCTGATACGAAAATAAAAGGGAGACCTTGGGATGAAACTTGTGACCTATTTCCCAAGCAGGAAAAAGCCTTGAGGTGAACTTTGTCAGCTTTATCATACAGCCAAAGTCTGTGAAGTGTCAGCTGGACTTGTCAAATCTATGAGATCACGTTGCAGCAACAAAGTAACTCACCACCTTAATACAGGCTGCAGAAATAAAGCAATAAAACAAAGTAACCATAGGCAGAGCGTTGTATGCCTTACAGAATGCTGTGCCAGAACTTCATAGTAAATGGATCATCTTGGGAGGTTACTTAGTCTTTCCTGCATCTCCAATTACACTTACAATCCTCCTGACAGCAGTTTATCTAGGCTGTCTTAAAGACCTTCCTCAAGGATGGTGATTCTTCTACCCCTTTACATGATGAGTTTCAGTCCTTACCATTAGAAAGTTTTCCTAACATCCAAACTTCCCAAATCTCCCTTGTTGCAATTAAAGCCCAACAACATGCATCTTGGAAAACAATTTATTCCCTTCCTCTCAAAAATGTGTGGGATTTTTAAAGATTATTAGTCTTATTTTTTCTAGACTAATCAACTCATTTTCTTACAAAGTTTCCTCTTTTGATCTTCTTGACTTCTGTAAATGTAGTTCTTTATCTGGTGCTTGTATGATTATAACACTGTGAATTTCCTCTATAGAATAACATCCTTTGTACTTCAGACCAGTTTTACAATTCAAAAGGTTCATCTTAAATTCTAATCTTGCACCTCCAGAGTGCTGCTGCCCCTTCTAACTCAATAATGTTTGCAACTTTTAACACCTGTTCACTACTCCATCACTCAAGACATAAAACAATTGAAAATAACACACCAGACAATATCTTAGCAGCTCTCAATAACTTCCTCAATTTTGACGATGAACCATTGCTAGCTGCCTCTCAGGTGTGGTTTTCCAACAGTCATCCACTTACTGTAGTTTCATAATCCTGGCTGGTATTGTCCTCCCTTGATTACAGGAACAGAAAATTCAAAGTTTGACTAAGGTCAAGAGATAACATTTATTGCAACTCACCTACATGTAACCCTTAGAACAAAAGAAAATCCTTAGCAATAGTGGCATTCTTCTCATCTGACTTCAGAGAGCTACTGTTATATTAGTTGGACTTGTTTCCCTTACAGTGAGTGGAACTTTGGCACTTTTGGCACTTGACTCATTGAATCTGCTTATACATCCACTTTGGATGCATGACACCAGAGACACCATTGACCATGTTGACCAGATTTTTACTTCAAAGTAAACTTTGATATGTAAAACTACTATGCTTGTTCGTGACACAAATTATTAGCAAGACCTATCTTATTTCTCTAGGAATGAGAGTAGAGCAGGCTGGCACTGGGGAAGCAGTAAGAAGATCTGTCAACATTGTCTACTCTGGTTGTAACAAAAATGTAAGAAAGATAAAACTGGGAATGGATTATAGTCTTGTGGACATGAACTATTACAGACTGAATCAGTTTCCTGGCAGTTGTATTTCAGCAGGAAACACTATATTTAGTCATATGATAAGCTAGCACGCACACCAGTAAATCTACTGAACCTCAGGAACCTCATTCTGCAGCTACTTTACAGACTGAAGACCTATGTGGCCCAGGTATACAGGCACATGTAGGCAAAATATCTGCAAGGCCCTCAGCTAAGATTTGAAGGTTTGAAAATCCTGTTCATTAGAAGCCAGCATCACACAGGCGAGTTGGCCTTCATTGTGGCTTGTTTTATCTCTAAACGAGAACATGAGGACAC
>WAAD01014664.1:0-84725 GCA_013389945.1 Fregata magnificens
AATGATTCTATGATTCTATGATTCTATGATTCCTAGCGTATCCAGTTACCCCTGGTCTGGTGGAACGACCGAACACCTGCAGATACCTGGGCTTCATCCTCAGACCCCAAGCATCACTTGGACTGGAGACGTCGTGCCCTGGCTGGTGGTGAAGCTCCAAGCAGAGTGGCAGATTGAGTGTCCTTACCCTTGGACAACTCCCACGCGATCCCTCCTACGGACATCCAGCTGACCTGGCTGAGCTGTTCAGGTCCCTCAGACCACAACAAGATATAGTGGAGCTTTTATCTTACGAGCTGTAAACCTACTCTGGGGCAGGTGGGAGCAAGCTTTTTGCTGTACTTGCAGAATTCATCCATTTCTTGAGGTGCCTGTGCTTTCAGCAGGCAGGGATGTCTGCTCTGGGAGCCCACCAGCCGCTGTGCACCCTCTCCCTCTTCTCTGAGACCGGGGGACAATGCAGCAGTCAATTGCACATTTCTTGCCACGTGGGAATGAATGTGCATGCCTTTCTCACCAACAAAGTGAGCAAAGAGCGCAGTCAGAGCAAGCGGATCAAGTAGTGCTGATGCGTTGCCTGTAAATTACTGCTTGGAGGACGCCGATGGGGTTGAGAGTGGGACCGCGGCATGTGGCCGTGGGCAGTGCCCTGAGAGGCGGGATCTGCTAACGTGCGCGGTGGGAAACACGTGGGAAATGTCTGCTTTAAGGCCCAAATGTGTCAGCAGGCACGTGGTGGCGTGGGAAGGTGGACAACCTGAGCACTGTTCTCAGTGTTGCATTAAATCCCTGGTCTGCTTTGCTCTCTGCTTTGACTCAGAGGAACTTCCCAACAAAACTGCTTCTTGCTGAGAAGTGCTGATCCACAAAGTCCAAACAGCAGTTTTTTCTGCATGGACTGCCAGTCAAAACCAGTCTGAGAAATAAGAGAGAGACAACAGTCCTGTGCTGCTATTGCAGACATTCACTGTTGCTGTTGGAGAGCAACTCCATGCCTTGTTTTGGGCTGTGGCTGCCGCAGGCTATGGGTGGCTCTGCAGCCTCCCCGCGGGGCGTGCAGGGCTCTGAGCTGCCCCCATACCACCCCCCTCGGGCTCTGAACATCATCCCACGGCTACCCCCAGCGAGCTTTCCCCCTCTCATCACCTCCTTTTCCATGAAAAACTTCAGAGGTAGAATGGGAACGACTATAAAAATCATGAAAATGTTTGTAAGAAAAGGAGAGTTGTCCTTCCAATGTGATGACAGTGCAGGTTAATGCATATGTTAAAGTGTCTGGGCATCATTTGAAAGAAGGGATGGTTTATCTGATTTAACAAATCTCACCCTTTCCCAAATCTGGAATGAAATGCTGGTTCTTTATTTGGGCAATACCAAATTTAATTTATAACGTTTGGACCATGAGAAAAAAAAAAAAAAAGTAGGCATGTAACATTCAGCATCACTTTATTATGACAATGTGCTACCCGGCTTCCCAGCACCCTGCACCAGACATGAATATTTTAGTGGCCAAGGAGGAGCAGCATGAGCTGGAAGCATAATAATCGGTGTAGCCTAAGCACATCTTTTAGCGCCGGCTCGGAAGGATGTCTCCGCTTACCGGAGCAGAGCCCGAGAGGGCACCCATGGGAGGGTGCGATGCGGGATGTGCAGGGAGCCCCTTCTCAGAGGATGGGGTCCCCAGCACTGCGCTGCTGGACCATGGGGACAGCCTGCCCCGGGACCAGGGATGGAGAGATGGTGCAAGGGCAATGGTGGCCGTCCCACCACAAACTGCTCTGGTCCAGCTCTCTTTCCAAATCTTGCACTGAGCTGGAATTTCCCCAAATAAGCAAGAAGAGGTGTTTTGCCTTCCCTAAGACACTGTTTTGTGGACATGGTGTGACATGCTATGGCTACCAACTCTTGGTCACTACCCATACCAGGAGGCTGCCGCCACCACCTTTGTAACCCACAGTTGTCCCCTGCTCCTGTGTCAGTGCAAAGCCACCGAGAGCAGAGCATGTCCCCTCCTGGTACGGGTGAGACCAAGGTGGGCACCCATGGGCACCCAGGACCCGGTGGGACAGTTCTCCTTCCCATGGCTCGCGCGCTCAAAGCTAAGCACGTGCTGAACTGGAGCCCGAGAAATCAACAGCTTGTGGGATGAGGTCATGAGATGATCTCCAGAATTAGATGCCTTTGATCAGTGTTTGTAAACACAAACGTTTAACTTTCCAGATCACCAAGTTTCATTAAAAAAGAAAGCCTGAGTAAGTAGAAACAATTTTGTATTGCTGCTAATGAAATTGGATTAAGATAATAGGGTCTCGACTGAATCATTACACATTTTTTTTCACGACTTCATTATTCAAAACTCTGCATACTTGCCATATTCATTAAAAAACAGGGCAAGAGACACAACCTTAGCACTGAAAAGAAAATAAAGCTTGTCGTGAAGAGAGATATTTTTACATTGTAGGAATTGTTTTCCTTTGTACCTGGGAACCACAAGATACAGTTGGAAAAATGGATTTATTGGGTCTAGAGACAACTCTTTCTTATCTCTTACCATCTAAAGCAGACACCAGTGAAACCCCACGGTCATGTGAGGCTGCCCGAATCAACCACCTGGCAACATAGGCAGTCTCCTGGCAATCCAGTAACAGTAGTTAAAAAGAAAAGTATTCCACAAAATGGCCCAGAGCCTAAATTAAATAATTTGCACGCAGGAGAATCAAGGATTCGAACGCTGCTCCTAGGGTTGTTATTGCTGTTCCTGTCGGCTGCTCTCATTTCCTCAGATACTAAACTGCTTTGCATTCAGAACAAATATTATTATAGATTAGATGACAATCCCTTCATCCAATTAAAAACCTTTCCTTTAATTAAATTTAAAAAAAATTAAAATCCTTAAAAAGTGAAATTAAATTAATTACATCTAATTGAAAATTTTCTGAAAGTTGGGAAAAAAAATCAGTTCTCAAAGACGGGGCTAATATGCAGCAAGAAAAGGTGGTGGTGGCCTGACCTCTCCCCCCAGGCAGCACCAAGAGCTCTGACACCAAGCCTGCTGTCTCTTCCCTTGCTGAAAGATGGAAGGGGCTGAAAAACTCCAGCACCACAGTGATGACTGGGGGGCTGGAAACGGTACCTTTCGGTGCCTTAAAATCAAACAGAGGATTTTAGCTTTTCAAAAATGAGAATCACAAGGCAATTTGCTTACAGTACATTAGCACTGCGACCTAATGGCTGTTAAATCTAGTAGAGAAGGGGTGGCAAGGACCACGGCTGGAAGCCGAAGCCAAAAACCCACCAAAATTAGAAGTGAACCCCATGTTTTTAGCAACAAGTGTAATTAACCCCTGGAACAAACTGCTTACGGGAGGGTGGAGTCTCCCTACGTCGTCAAAGCAAACCAGCCTCCAGTTACGACTGGTTGGCTCTGAAGAGCACGTGTTAACAGAACAGATGGAGAGAGTTTAGCCCATGGTGGGAGGTGCATGCCTTTTTATTTTGTTTTGCAACCTAGGCAATATGCCCCTGGAGTGGTGGGGGGGATGCGTCTGTCGATACCTCTCCAAATCACCAGCCGCAAGACTAAAGCTGTCCAGCTAAACCCACGCTAACTAGTTTCCCGTAGCCTGGGATCAGGGGCAGGCACACAGAGGCTTAGTGGAAGTCAGGTACAATTTTAAGCTATTATCATCCCTATTGTCATGGGGAAGAGCTTAGGGGGAGTTAAGTGAATGTATTCCTAATTAAAGTTAACAGAATGGCTCCCTGAAGACTGAATGACTCCTTTTAGTCACAGCGGAAGTACCAAGGGCGGCAGCAGTGTAAGATAAGATGTCTAAATTCAGCTGTAATGCTGGAAACACATCTCAATTTCTACAGACTACTCAAGCCCTGGGTTTAGCAATCAGCTTGGCACTGGGGTACCACTTGGCACCTCTCGGGCACGTAGGCTTTGTGTGGTCCTGTGGACTTAGTGGCAGTACTGGTCAGTATTTGCTGGTCAGTGAATGGCTCCAGGAGAGGTGGGGTTGGAGGTGCCACTGTGCTCAGACGCACCGTGCCCTTGTGCACCTTGTTGGACAACACGGGTGTCTGGGGTGGTGCAGGGACACTCCTTTCCAGCGTGCCAAGCAGTGATGCTCTGGCACAATTAAAAATCCAGGCGTGACTCAGCTACCCAAGCACAGTTCTCTACTGCCATTCACGGTGGGTGTCTCCTAGTCGAGGACACATCCCAGGGCCAGCAGATGGGACTCAGCTGTTGCGGAAAACCCACATCCATCTGGACCAGTGGCTGCAAGCAAGACGCAGCACTTCAGGGTATCTCAAAGGGCATCACACCCAAGTCTACATCTAGGCAACCAAACCTCAGTACCTGCCGCCCAGACTTGCACGTGGGATTACTGTCTGTGAAGGGAGGAAGTTAAAAAGAAAAAAGAAGTAAGAAGTACCTATATCTCAAGAACCTGTAGGCTGTCAGGAGGAAAAGCCTTTCTGCTGTGCACCTGAGAGAACCAGTTAACCTTTACCCGCACAACTTGAACCGAAGCAGCGGGCGTTCACAGCCACTTTGAAATGCACGTTCAAAATGATCAGACACGTCACTGCTTTAAAATTAAAGCGAGGTGTCAGTAATGATTTTGATTTACTTAAAAGCACGTCACTTGTCACCTTGCATTTTCAATTTCCTATCAGTTAACTGCCTCCAGTAAAGATTTCACCTTGGGCTCTTCTTGAAATGGTTTCCTTTGGACTTTTGTTATGTTTCCTCATGCTGTGTCTGTTCAATTGCTGCGGTGTTGGGAAGCGGCTGTACATTTCAGAGCCAATCTAAAAAAACATGTAGATGAAAAAGGGCTGAGTAACATGTGTGGGCTTTTTCAGAGCTCTTAAATACCGTACAGATGATGAGGCTATTTGAGGGCCTTGTTCTATTATATTGTTTTATATTATATTATAATTTGCTCTAGTTATTCTATTCTATCCTACTGTATTTCTTTTTCTGGTTTCTTCATTCTGGTATCTGAGAGTTAAATTTATCACGCCTTGTGTAACAGGTCTGTGCTGGTTTTGGCTGGGGTAGAGTTAATTTTCTTTATGGTAGCTGGTACGGGGCTATGTTTTGGATTTGTGCTGGAAACAGTGTTGGTAACCCAGGGATGTTTTCGTTACTGCTGAGCAGGGCTCACACAGAACCAAGGCCTTTGCTGCTCCTCACCCCACTCCACCAGCGAGTGGGCTGGGGGGGCACAACAAGCCGGGAGGGGACCCCAGCTGCCCCAAGCGATATTCTATACCGTATGGCATCATGCTCAGCAATAAACCTAGGGGGGAAGGTTGGCGGGAGGGCCGCTGCTCGGGGACTGCCTGGGCATCGGTCGGTTGGTGGTGAGCAATTGTTTTCACTTGCANTTATTATATTGCAATTATTAAACTGTTCTTATCTCAACCCATGAGTTTTCTCACTTTTACCCTTCCAATTCTCTCCCCCCAATCCTGCCGGGGGGCAGCGAGCGGGCAGCTGTGTGGTGCTTCGTTGCCGGCTTGGGTTAAACCATGACAGGTCACGTAGGCTCTAGTAAATATATAGGTAGACATCTTCAAGGGGGAATGAATCCCATTTTAATTGCCCTCTGAAGGAACTTGTATCTCTCTGTCGGTGGAGAGGAATGCTAAGAAGTCATTAGACACCTAACAACTCCAGACCTGCCACTGAGATTCTGCAGGCAAATAATACAGGTAATACAGTCCGGTTATTTACCTGGCGTACCTACCAGGGCTAAAACTTGATGATAACCTGCACTTTCATGGCTTGGCTTTGCCGAGTCTCCTTGTATTTTGGTTGCAAGTACTGCTCAGCAGGCACGCTACAAGAAGGCAAATGTCCACCGCGTCTGACAGCAGCTGAGAGCATGTCCGTGTCTTTTCTACCTTCAAGTCCCACAGGGCAAAAAGGGCTATAGCTGAACGGTGGGCGCATGCTGAGACACACACAACCCTGCTTCAACAGGAGGGAGAGGGGCTGTGCTTTGCTTCTCGGAAGCCACGTGAACTTTTTATTATCAATAACTGGAGTTATTGTTTTTGTTTTAAATTGGCCGTAGTAGCTGCAATACATTAATGTCCAGCTAAAGGAACACCTAATGCAAGCATAAATCTTCTGAAATATTTATAGCATACATGTCTCAACATGTCCTGTATTTATAGGCAAACCATTTAAATGAATATCTGATAAGGAAAAAGGCTATTAAGTTGAGAAAAATCTTCCCTTCCCAGCAGGGCTACAATGAGTGTTTGAGCAGCTAAATGAATAAATCTGCTTGGCACTAATATATCAATGTTGCATGTTCTATAAACTTTCCATGCAGCAGAATATAAATATCTGACAAAGAAATAATCCTATTAAAGAAGAAAATTGACTGCAACTCAGAGCCATATGGATAACAGGTCTTTGCAGTATTATCTGCCGGGTCTTTGATTCTCTGTCTTTACTAACTTTTTTTTTCCACCTCAACCTTAGGGAATCTTTTCTGAAGACATCTCCATTTAAAGTAAAGTAGCCAGAAAATCTTTCACAGTTCTAGAAAGGACTCTCTAGCTAAGGAGGGATTTCACACAGCTTTAAGGGCTGAAGGGATTATTTTATCCATGTAGTTTGACTTTCTATATTGCACCGATCAGTGACTTACGCAGCGGTTCATGCATCAATTTTATTACCTGGCTGGGGGTGCTGATGCGTTTTGAAGTAGCGAGACTAAAGGCGTGTGAGGGGATAAAAGTGAATTTGCTCCCTCCCTCCGGGAGCGCAGCCAGGTTTTGAAGCTCAGCACAAACCATGGCCACCTGCAAGCCATGGGCAGCAGAAAACAGAGCTGGTTTGGGTACAGCTCCAACCAAAGCATCAGCGCTTTGGTGCGCACCAGGTGCTTCGCATTGCACCAGGGGAGCAGGCATCCGAGCTGCAGCCTGCACTTCAGGGAGCCCAAATTTCCAGGAACGTGCCTGAAGACTAATTCAGTCAGGGGACTGCTCAGTTTTAGTCACAAGCGAAGGATGGGACTTTTCATGGTCTTCTGGGTTTTGTTTTCATAACTTTTCCTAAATTCAAGTGTGACAAAACACGTAGCAATTTCATAAGCCCTGTAAAACAACTCCTTGTCTTCAGGCAAAAGCTAATGGTTTCCACTGCTAAATAAATGAGCAGCCCCCCTCTCTGCCAGGGATTCACGTGTGCTAACGTGTGAGTCAGGGTAGACTGAGAAAATGAGAAAACTCACAATACTGTTAAATAAAACTGGGATTTTCAAAGGCACCTGAGTGTAGTAACTAAATCTTTAAGGATTTAAGCAACCTCATTCTTTTCTGAGAATCTGAGTGGAAAATAACGTGCTATACATGCTCAGAAACTTTTCTGTCAGTAAAAAGCTCCCATTTGGTGGAAATTGGAAGTGATGGGAGTCAGAGAGGAGAGGGACCCGCTGCCTTCCCATGGGTTGATAGCGCTGGGCAGCCTCCGTGCCTCCCCCTCCCGGCACATGGGTCAGGGGCTTGGCGCGCTTGTTTCCCAACTGAAACATTTGCATTCAGGCACAAACAAAATAATTATTACCATGCAGAATAACCCTGCCTCTGTGCATCATGATATACGACAAAAATCAATACCTACCCCACAGGGTTAGTTCCTGGCCCAGGATGTACCCTTCCAGCCATCACAGGAGTGTTGTGTTGGACTTGTTTTTCCGTACCCTTTGTAGTCACTGTGCAAAGAGCCATTTTGCTTGTGTAAAGCTGTCCCTCTTAGGGCTGGAGGGGACTCAGGCAGTGTAAGGTCCTTGCTTCTGCCTCCAGTGCTGCCTGTACCCACTTTATCCCAACGCACCGCTCAGGCACAGATTGCCTAAGTAAAAGTTCTCCTGATTTTTGTGCCCCTCAAGCCTCCACTGCAAACTGAACTGCATAAAAACATTGCTCATGAGGAGTAGGAGGTGCTGCTGAAGGGGAAGGATGCATTTCCAAAACATGCTCAGGAACAAACTCATTAGAGACAATTTTGTTTGCAGACATCTTTCTTGAAGGCAAGTTAATTTATGGGGAAGAACAGAAGTTGCAATCTGGCAGGGAAATCTTCCCAACGTATTTGGCAATCCCGCAGAAACCATAAATCTGGGAGTGTCCCCTCCCACAGCTTGACTCCCTCCGTAGCCCCCAAAGGCATCACGGTGCGCAGGGAAGGCTTGCTGCGGTCCCGCTCAGCCCACGCGCCAGTGATGTGGAGGGGATGGGCTTCCCTTGCTGCTCTCGCACGGGGGACACTCGTCGCTGCAGAGACCGCAGAAGCTCTGCTCAGCCTCTCCTAGAAGAGCATATATGGAGGGAGCAGCAAGAGTTAGGGACAGAAAGAATGATTATCGCAAGCAGATTGATTACCAACAAGACTTTTTCTCCAGTAAGTCCATTGAGGTCTTCTAAGTAGGAGTGGTGTGGCACCCAGAACCAGTGAGCCAAAACCAGTGCATCAGAAACTGGTCACCAGGAGACGACAAGTGCTTGTGTAGGCTTGGAGACCATGGAGTGTGGTGTGGTGAAGAGGCAGGAGAGCAGGGCAGGGCAACTTTTGGCCTCAGCATCACCTTAAAATGAAAGCCAAACCATGTCCTGAGACAACAACCTCAATGCGCCTTTGTCATCTGGATTTTACTTTTTTTTTAATGACACCAAACCAGAGGCTGGAGACAACGTGACCTTTCTCTTCTTTCTCTGGCTTTCTCCAAGTCCCACGTGACTGCTATAATACAAACCATATCATCGCTGCTGTGAGCTTTTCCTTCTGGTTTTATTTCTTTTCTTTGTACCTCTCGCTTCTTGCTCTCCATGCAGCAAGGTTCTGGTTGGGCCAGCCAAGGTCACTTTTGTAAAATGAAGGCCCTTTGTAAAATTGATGCAAGTCTGCAACCAAACAAGGCAGCCAGGTGCGAGAGACCCCAAGTTTGCAGGGCTTGGGATGGCTGACGGGTATGGCCCATGGCTTTGTTCTCCAGTGGTGAAGGTGCCTGAAGAGTCTGGTCCACAAATAGAAAAGAACATTTTATAATGTTGGTGTTTATTCTCTTCCCCTTTCATGCATTCATTAGTCTTGGTTGGTATGCAGGGAAGCAGCCCAAGGACTTTGAAAACAACTGCAGTAACGAGCACTCCAGCTTGTTTCAAGAAACTTTTTTATTTCCCATTTGTAGTGCCATCCAAGAAATTGTCAAACAGCATTTTTTTTTCTTAAACCCTCAGCATTTAAAGACAAAAAGAATAAAGGATATTGTTAATACGAATGCCTTTGTTAGTTCTTTATTTTGTAAATGTTATAGCTGTTTTTCTTCTTTTTTGACTCTTTAATAACAGATGTGAAAGATGTAGAACATCAACTATTTGCCAGAGGCCAAGGCGGACCCACACTTGACTTCAAAACCCCAACCATGTTCACCGGCCGAATGCTGTACCGTGGTGGGGACCCAGCAATAGTTTTGAGTCTGCTTGTTTTCCATGTCACGGGAAAACAAGACTAATGTTACCCTCCTGTGGAAGCCCAGGTCTCCCACAGGGTCGGCTCATCGCCCACGTGAATGCTGATTTAGTCACACTGTGACCCCAGGGATGTCTCGGTGGAGAAGCCGAGGGGCTCTCACAATCCTCTTCCCGTAGGTGCCATGGGTACTCAAGGGACGCACCTCCGACACCTGCAGGCGTGTGAATTGAGTCCTTCATTTCGCTTGGTATTTTAGGACTGCCTCAAATATAAAAGAGATGGGTTTCCAGACCTTATTAACACTTGATGCAGATGAAAGGATTTATTTCCTCTGTTTTGTTCTGGTGAGATCTGCATGAATGTTGATCCAAACCCAAAATATTTTTCAATACTTTCAGTGGCTGAACTGTAAAAAAAAAAATTAGCTCTCAGCTCTGCTTCTGGGATAGTAGATGTATCTCTTAGCCCGCATTGCAAAGCCATAGCTGAGTCCTCAGTGATCTTCTGTTCCTCCTTGTTTCACATCCTGCCAATCCCCCTCCTCTCGTCTGCACCTCGGTAGCAGCTCTCGCTGTTGCTCACACAGTCTTTCTCCTCCGGTATCAACTTTTTCAAAGATAATTTTTTTTTTTCTGGCTTAACACACTTGCAGGCATGGGGCAGGCACATGGTTTGGGCTATGGAGAACACAATCACCCACTTTTCCCTCTATTCCCTTGCCGGTGCTATCCCCGGAGAGGCTGGGGTGCTGGACAGGCAGCGCCCAGCCACAGGCGTGCCCTGGTGCTGCGGATAACCCCAGATACAGGAGGGCTCGCTGAGAGACGAGCGTGAAGCAGGCTGTCCAGCCACACATGAGGAACACAGCCTGCACCGACGGAGCCATCTCTGACCTTCCACAGCAAACACACGCACCTTTAAAGAAAGCCACAAAGGCGGTTGCAGAAGTATTGCATTTTGGAGCAGTTAAGTGTCAAGCAAATGCTCTTGAGGGAGAACGTTTTTCTCTGAGTAGAGAAATAGCAGAGGAGGGGTGTCAGAGTCTCACAGAACGTAACTTCTCTAAGGGGGCTTTTTTGGTTAAATTTTTTGAGAAGCAGCGAGGAAAGATGGGAAGAAATAACCCTTTAGGTCAGGCATATGAGAAGCTCCATGCTTCTTGCTTTTGTTCCTTGTCTGATAATAGAGCACTTGTTTGTCTTGGATTCCCCTCCCCCCCCCCAAACCTTAAGATTTGAGGCTGTGTTCCTTGGCTGTGTTCCGGGGTCAAGACACTCATCCTGTAGCTTTTCCCTATGGACAGTGTAAAACCAGGTTTCCATGCCTTCGTGTCTGTCAGAGAGGTGACCCCTTTGTTTAGAAGCACCACACACCCATGCCCCCACCGCACGTCCCACCACAGAGGTCCCCACTCAGGGCAACCCACGTGTCGCCCATCTCCTCCAAGGACATGCAGCATAGAGGTGATTTGACTGCAGCTTTTAAAGCTCTTCCAGCAGAAAAAGCAGCAAAATGTGGGTTTTTGCAGTGAGAAACTTTGGAACTGCCTCCAGCCGGGGGTACCCCACAGGCTGCTTTTAGGAAGTGAAAGGGATGAAGATGGCAGAAAGCTGAGAGGGGCACGGGCAGGAGCTGGCTGCAGCTCATTGCCGAGGTCCTCCATGAGGTCCACAGCTGAAATAACTCTGATACCCTCGCTTTAAATTTTAACAACCAGCTCCATGCTCCTAACAATAAATCATCATTTTGAAATGTTCCCTAAGATTAGGAACTGCATGCTTGATTGCACTGCGGATGGGAAACGCGTGATGAAAAATGGAAAAAAAGAAAAAAAGCGCTTGCAGCTTGAGCAGCCTAAAAATAATGATCTGGGTGCAGGTGTTTCGTAGAAGCAAAGAAAGGAGAAGCTTTAGACTAAAAGGATTGTGTGATAACGCCACAATCAGACAGCAATTTTTAAGTGAGCTAAGCATCTTGCCTGAGTGGGGAATCTCCCGATGAATTCCCACTCTGGCTGGCTAATGGCTTAAGTACGTAGTTCAATAAGAAAATAAAACCGATCCAAACCAGACATGCCTGTTTCAAACCTTGGATGAAAAGTCTTGATCCTGCTTCTACTGAAGTTAGGATCAGCTTTTCCATTAACTTTGGTGAGGAGAGACTGTGCTTCAAAAACCCTTTATGAATACTTTCCAAAGGTAAGTGATGAACAGCAGCAGTTGTGGAAATGACGGAACAGAATAAGACAAGGTAAACGTAGACCTTGATCCAACAAGCAGCCTGTTGATGCGTTTACCTTTGAAGTGAACAGGTTTCTAAAGCATGCAAAATTAAATATATGCATAAGTCGCCTCCTAGGATCAAAGCTGAGGTGAGTGACAACCTGGCTCTCAAGCACCAGGAAAGGAATTTTTTAAATTAGCCAAGAGAAAGAGGCTGAGACAGCAAGGGGAGGAGAGCAACCAACGTTGTCTATGTTTCTTTGGCTCTGTTGCAGCTCAAAGACAGTGCCCAAAAACAGTTTAGCTTTTTTGAAGGGCAAGTAAAAGTTGCTGAAGTTCTAATTTGGAGAGAAAGCCTGGAAGCATCACAAGGGTGAAAGATGAAATCAGTACGATGTGGGAATAAGAAACAGCTACACAAAGACCCAACAGATGGGAAGAGCACAAGTAGCCGCTTATTGCAAAAGAGAGACAATTCCAACCTTCCTTCTCTAAGAGTTAATAGTTAACCAACCACTAAATCTAATATACGAGGGAATTGTTTGGGTGGAAAAAGTGATTCAATGCTTATCTATGAATCTTTGTGTATTTATCATGTTCCATGGTAAGCTCCAAAGCAAGCTAGGGTATCTGCCACCATGATTCTCACTGGACAGCCCATCTCTGTGCAATATGAAGACATTTAAGCAACTGAGTAGATGTGAATCTTTAGCTTTTGTTAGTGCTGACAGAAACTGTGGGTCCGTAGCACTCCCAATAATTAAGCCATTTCCTTAGAGTGCTCTCCTTTACAGAATCGTATTTGTTACACTACTGCCCAATGTCTGCTAAGAAAAGAAAAAAGGGAGTATATTGCGCCAAGTTTGGCACATTTTTAAATAAAAACCTAACTAGAGAGGACAAACAAAATGGGGGTGAGGACATGATACAGAAGCAGATTGAAGAATGATGATAGCGAATGTTACTTTCAGCAAATCTCTCTGAGGAGGAGAAGGAGGAGATGTTAGCTAAGTATTTTGCTATGGATTTGGACATAACTAAGTTCCAAATGCTAAATTCTTTTTCCAAATAAGTAGTTACCATAGTCATCTGTATTGTATGCAGTATTATTTTTATTGTTTTTTCTAATGTAGTTGCATGGCGTTTGTCACCAGTATTTGAGCATTTGAGCAAACTAATGTACTTCTACTCCAAATGCACCTGCGTTGGATGATAACACTACCACTGCTGCTAGCACTACGGCTAATGTTATGCCTGAAGTCTTGTTTATAGGCAAAAAGGAAGTACAGTAAATAAAGAAAAGAATTTGCTGTCAGTGTAATTTGCAATCTTAACAGTCTAATTCAAGGATTATTATTAGTTTCGTTCTAATTGTTATAGAAGAAGACAAACTAGTACAGTTAGAGTATTTTTACACAGAGGAAGTCTCAATGAGAGCAATAATACAATTTTATTTGTAATATACATGCTGCTTAATTTCTATCCCTTTTCCCTGGTGCTGTGCGCACATTTCCATTGCTCATCCAGGTCTTAGACTCAGTAGCTTCAGAGCTACCAGGGTTTCCATCTCTGGAAACTGAGCATTGCTAGTGGTGCATCCTGCAGCCCATGGTAACCCCTGCCTGCCACCCCAGCAGCTGGGTGACAAAGCACCAGCAAAACTGTCTAGTGTTACAGAGAGTACCTTTGGGGATGCAAAAGCAGTGGGGCAAGGGCCGTCCCTGGGAGCTTACAGGCCTGGAGAGACGAGAGCAGGGAAAAGGATGGGCGTGAGGTTTGAAGTCCCACATGAGCACTCTCATTCCCACGCAAAGATGAGGGGGAGCCAGCGAGTGGCTTGGTCAGTGCTAGACCTTTAGACAGAAAAAACTATCCATGTCATTCCCAGGGTTTACTAAAAAGTAATTATTCCATTAAATGTGCATCTCAAATGAGGTATTCTGGCAGCAACTTCCAGTTTCCAGTTCTCTGGAAAATACAAAGCTGTGCGTTCCTGTGCGGTACACGGTAGCCAGCTGCAGTGCCTGATGATTTCCAGCTCTCTGGGTAGCAGAGTGCAGCAAGCGCAGGAAAGGTTCAGTGAGCAGGCATCCGATTTTGACAAAAACAAAACAGCTTGACCAGAAACTGAAGATGTACTTTAAAAACCACAGAAGTTAGCTGGCTGTTGTATCAAAATGGTTTATAATAATGATATTTGGTTTAGGTGGCTGTTTCTTTTTCTCATAATCCTAACAACCATCTTTTGTATTGCTCCAGCCAGCAGCTACCGCCAGCTCGCAAAAATGAATTGAGATGAGAATGGAAGGCGCTGTGGCTGGCTCTGCTTTCTGGTCACAGATCTTTTCCCAGGTGCCCCATCAGAAATGTATTGCAGTGGTCAATGTTGCAAGAGCATGACCTGCTGTCCTGATCCTCTGACCAAACAATCTGGGCAAGAAGCAGGAGCTTTTTAAAGATGTCAGGAGCTGAATTATTATGCATTGTTGGTTAGAATCAAACCCAGATTTGCATAAAACACTTCCAAGAGTTAAACTCCAGACTAATCAGTGATGGCTTTAGTTAAAACTTCCTCATAACTGTTTCTTCCACTTCCTTGCCTGGTGCCAGGGCACTTCCCAGAACCTGCGTATGAGAGACAGCTGATGGTGCAGCATAATAACTAATAATAACAACAACAATATTATTATTATTATTACTAATAATAATAATAATACACAAACTAATATCAATATCGTGTTTTACCAAGGGTAGAGAGATACAACTATACTTTTGGAAAGCAGACACCAGAATATTCCTGGCACACGCAGATAACCTGAATTCAGCACAATTATTCTGACAGGTATGACCTTCGAGTGAGTTAAACTCAAGGGAGTTCCAGGACTGGCTATGAGGGTTTAAACCTGCAGCCAGATGCATAGGTGCCTAACAGCCATTAAAACTGGTTATTCACCCCACAAGCAAGGTAACCCACATTGGTAAGGATTAAAACCCATTAATACCTAATGGCTTTCCAGTAATGTGTATGAAATGTACAGCTCACAAGGGAATACAGGTGTGTATTTGGCACTAGTGACTACCTTTGCTGGCAGCTCCGGCTAGAACAAGCACATTGGCAAGAAGGAGGTACTGCTTCGGCTGCTCTTCCTCGGGGGTCTCACTTGTGCCTGTCTCGAGAGCTGCCAGATGCCCTGCAGGTCTGCGAGGCAAGGCTTGACATCTAGCTACGTCCTTCAAGGGTGTAAAATTAGCGTCTTCACAACCAGTCCATAATCCATCATGAAAACCCACAGCAGCTGTGTATGGGGATGGAACAAGGGACTGGGGATGAGAAAGAATTATGTGAAATGCTTTTCATATTTGTATGAACTCATATTATATATAAAATGTATGTTTTAAAGCCTGAGCAAAATGAGGCACTAGACTAGATTAACCTTTAGTCTAGCTCTTCTTAGGTTCATGGATTATTTGGTCTGAGCTTCATAGCAGAGGCCATGTAATTTCATCCAATTACCTTCATACCTTATGAGATATCTTTGACTAAATTTTACCTTCTGGTAAAACATACAATCTTGGTGTGAAAACTTTGACTGTCAGAACTAGAGCGGTCAGACCTGTGGTCAGTGGGGTCCTGTCTCAGGAGCAGAGCTTTGTGGGTGAGCAGGGGTGTGCTGGCACCTCCCTGCAACACAGACCTGGCCTCCGGGGGTTTGCAGCTCACGGACTTCCAGAGATGTGCAACCCACTTCTTCCATCAGTAGTTCATTCCACCGGGTGGTAGCTTCAGAAAGCCGGTGGAGCGGTTTATAATCCTCATGCCTATTTTTGCTGTTGTTGCAAATGGAAAAAAAAGAAGAAACAATCAGCAGGAAGGAAAGGGGTTGTGTTTCTGCTGTTAAGAGCTCATACAAAATATTTATTGTTAAATAAATTAATTGTTTATTTGTTCCCTGTGGAATTTATATTTTTGTTCCTGCTGCTTTACAACTCTCATTTGCTTTGATGTTAAAACAGGGTGGGAGGGCAGGGCAGGTCTCTGAAGAGACTTAGATTTAACGAATTTTGCTTCTAGTCCAAAGAGCTGATTAAGTGACAAGTTATAGGAGTGCTTTCTGGCCAGCTTTGTAAAGAGAAATAAACCAATTTTGAAAGCATTTTAAGAATCGTCCATCATGATTAATCTTTGGCATGGTTCTTCAGTATACATTAGCATGGTAGAGAAGATACCTTAGGGTTGAAAATATCAGTTAAATCGATACCTCACAGCAGTTTGGCATGCTTCTTTCCTGAGGTTATGGTAAGTTGAATAAGTTGCAGAAGGTCTGCAGGACTTGCAGTTCCCGAGTGAAAAAAGGACAAAACAAAACTTAAGCCCTTAAACTTTTGTTGACTTCAAGGTAGTGCACAGCATGACAGAGGAGGGTCTTTATCTACTTCCTTGTCTCATGAAACAATATAAAAAAAATCTTCTCTGCAATCTTCATGAGCAGTACTGGCTCAGCTTTCCTCTTTGCAACCCCTGGAGCAATTTCTGCTGGCAGTAACAGTCCAAAGGGCTTCAGCCTTTGCAATTGTCTCGCCACAGCAATAGGTTTGGAAAGGCTGCCAGGGCTATGGTAGCAGGCGAACACAGCCAGACAGCAGCATGGTAATAGGCACCTTCATGGCAAGCTGTTCTCTTTATTTCCTCAAATATACAGTGGTGCAAGTGACAGGACAACCTCAGTTATGTGACTTCGTGAGAGTCTAGGAGATACTGATGGCATGGTCTGCACGTCAGCCTTTATGAAAGAAAAAACGTACTTGGGCATTACTGCCCGTTTGTCCCAGCGCAAATTCTCCTGAGCCTGTTGGAATAAAGTTTTCTTATAAGTCCTGATCCCATGTCCGTGGAAGTCAACATGACTCTTCTGAATGACTTGAGAGATTTCAGACCACATCTTCAAAGCACTACATCATGCCTGCTAGTGCCTCCTTTTTCCTTTTCCCATTTTACATTTGTTCTTCTGTATTTTCTTTATGTGTTCATTTGGTAGATTGGCAGTACTGTTCCTGGACTTGAGTTTGGAACCAGATGGTTACTTCCAAAGAATAGTAACCCATTTCTCTGCCTCCTCTTTGTGATTATTTTCCATAAATGACTTGACACTTATCTTGCAGTAGGAGATCATTACCAGTTACAACATTTATTTTCAATAACATTATTACTTTGATATTTCATTTTCATAAAATGGAATCTATTTATTGTGAAAATAAAGCAACCAAAACCTCAGCGATTTAATTAACTAGTAACTCTGGCTTGAATATTTCATGGGACTCTGGCTGTGAATTCCTGCAAAGTGAATGTTTTCAGACAACTTGCTTAAGAGCCTACTTCAGCTGATTCTCAGCAGACATGTTAACCATGTCAGAAATCACTCCACTCTCGCACTACACGGTGGCTTATTTTTCATTCATCCCCCAACAATAGTATTTACAGTAACACCTAGAAGTCTCAGATGCCAGAGTGAGTCCTTTGGGACGGGCACATAGACGGGCACATAAACAAGCACTTAATAAGAGACAGTCTCTACTCTGTTGCCAACCTAGACAAACAGTGCAAACCAATGACAGGAGGAAAAAACTGGATAACACATGTCAATGGGATGACCTGCTGGGTCATCTGTGGAGCCAGGAATAGAGCCTGGGTCCCCAGGCATGAGTCCTGGTGCACCTTTTCCTAGTCTTTGCTCTAACAGTCTGTCCATCTGGTAGCTTTACATTCACTTTATATTGAATCTTTCCCAAGCCCGCTCACTGTTTTCAGTATAGCAACAGCCAGTCCTGTACAGAGAGCAGAGGACACAGGTAAAGAGCAATAATTTCTCTTAGAGGAATGAAAAGTATATCCTTGCATTTCCTGCAAGAGGAAATCGGACTCATTTCAATCCCATCTCTCTCATCCATTGTTTACAAAAGAAAAAAAAAAATACAGCTAATTAGGGCTAAATTCACCTGCCCAGGAAGAATCCTTTACCCTGCCCAGGACTTATTGTGTGGGCAGAGGCGCCTGGCTGGACAGGTCAGGATGCCACTGGTGACTCCAGTCTAAACAGGAGGTAGAAAAGGATAGGCAGCATATTTTAGTGGATAGTAGCACTTGGTCCTCAGAGGCCTGTATTCTGCTTCTGCTGCATCCAAAACCACCTTGCCAGGCGTGTGCAGATTTGTCTGAGCCAGCAGAGAGAGCTAACAAGTCTACCCTGTACAACACGCTTCTCACTGCTGCGGTGCAGCCTGGCCATGTTAACCCAGATAATAAGCCTAGACTCTGGGCACAGCACATTACCTCAAGAGCATCAGCTCACTAGCATGTCCTGTCTATATTTGGACTGCAGATAGTACTAATCCTGGGGCAGATACAGGTAAATTAAGCAGTGAAGGGACAGTTCTCTGTCCCTGAAGCCAAATCCTTATTCCTACCAGTGCTTCCTATCTATTGCCTATCTGTAAAAATAAGGCTATCTGTTCACTACTCCACAAGAACAACTTAAGAGTAAAGTTTTTAAACGTTAAGGTGTGGCTACCCCCTCCCTTCAGCAGCAAGGGAGGACTGTATGGTAGCAGCAGAGATCACAGCCGATGGAATCTGGATCCCATCCTTCTCCCACTCCCATTGCGTTACCGAGCCCTGTGCAGAGGAATTGGCTCCGTGAGTCTGTTCAGGGCTGAACCGGGAGAGAGCAGTAAGAGACCATGGGCAGGGAAGGCAAACAAGACCTGGAAGAGTCAAGCTGCAGGAGCACAGCCTGATGTGGGAAAGCAGCAGGTAACGGCTCAGTGGGAAACGACGGAACATTTTGCCTTAAATTGTAGGAGTTTGCTTCTGCGAGAAACAAGTCCAGAAAAAAGTGACACTAGTCATTCCCTTCCCCCTCATAATAGTACCATTTGTAGAAGAAAATGTATTTTTTTTCTACAAATTGCTTTATTATAACCATGCCTAATTTCTGAACAAACCTCTTTACCGAAAGAGTGGTTAGGCATTGGAACAGGCTGCCCAGAGAGGTGGTGGAGTCGTCAACCCTGGAGGCGTTCAAAAAAGGTGTGGATGTGGCACTCCAGGGCCTAGTTTAGGAGTCATGGTGGTGTTAGTTGATGGTTGGACTTGATGATCTTAGAGGTCTTTTCCAACCTTAATGATTCTATGATTCTATGATTAATACTGAAATAATTGGGCATCTAGAAAATGCTGGTTTCACCAAGACTGGGTCCTGCCTATACGACACTGCTGATGTCTTTGCAGCTACTCTGAATTAATATATAGTGTCAAAAAACTGAGTTCATTTTGACACCAAAACATGTGGAAAAGAAAAAAAACCAACCCTTTTATTTTTTGATCTGTTGGAGATCTTTTTTGAGGACTGGTTGGGAAAGGCTCAAACCCCTCCTGAAACCCTGGCTGCAGCAAATGAAGACCTGAAGCTCCTCATTCCCATCTAGGTCTTTCCCACTGCCAGATAGCCTGTTTCTGTTGCTATACATCTTCTTCTCCCCTTCTTTCCCTGTTCTTTTCCTCCCTTCTTTTAGCTTGAAATATCAATTCAGACTTTGAAAACCAAGGCAACCTACAGCCAATGTTGCTAATATAAACTGGTTTGTGAAGAAATAGGGCGTTTGGTTATAAATGGAGAGTAATAAATAGAGGACTGTAAAATATGGTAAAAACCATGGAAGCTATGATTTCTTTTATCTTCTTCCATTTTCTATGGTTCCCGAAAGTAAGTTTAATACAGACTAATTTCCAGTGCTGAAACACAGAAGAAAAGTCAATCAGGGAAGCAGATAAAGACATAACCATTAATATTAGCAGTCCAGAACTATTAGCTTTCACTGCCTCAGAATAGAAAGCAATCCCCAGTGCACAGGCTGGCTTGCCTCCCACCAAATTTACTTAGAGATTTATCCTTCCAGTGTCCTTTGTACTTTTTGCATTCGATGGCAATACATCTAGCAAGGAGCACCATTTGACCCAGTGAGTGAGAGAAAGGTATAGAAAGCAAAGGTTCCCAAGCCAGAGATCAGCAAAAGACATTCAAAGCCTCCGTTAAGTACCTCACAGGGGAGCGCAGCAACACTAAGGACTTCAAAACTCAGTAGGCAGCACCACAGCAGCAAAATCCTGGTGATTAATTGCAGCAAACACCGGCAAAGGAAATACAATTAAAAAACAAATCAGAATGAAAATAAATACCCATCAGGATCCCACAGAGCCTTGGGAGTCAGGGACAGGCACCGTAAACTATTGATCCAGCAATCGCCCCACACAGCAGCTGCCAGAACGCTGACTAGAAAAAAAGGAAGGGGAGATGAAAATCAGCTTGCATACATGGTGCTAACAAAACAGACCCCCCCTGCTTAAAACAGCCAACTAAATAAACTAGAGAGGCAGAGGGGGGGTGCTGGCACAGCTCTCCACCAGCTTCTTGTCCCACTTTCCCCCACCGCTCAGGAACTTCATTACGCTTTCCTTAACAAGTAGAAATGACAACTGTAACTGCTGTATGAGTATGCAGGCACAAACAACTCGAAAACCTATCCTCTTTTCCTACACCAATCCAGCTAAACTGTTAAAACTATGAAGTCATATAGATAGATGAGAACAGAGAAATGCAAAGTTATCACAGTAATTTCATTGCCCAGCTTCCTCCTATTTTAGGCAACTTAGATCACCTCTTTCAGGTGTTATTCGAGCTTCATCTTGAAAGTAGCTGAGCTTTCTCCTTTCTATTACCTTTATGGGAAAGCTGTTTGAAAATTTCATTGCTTACAAAAGAAAAAAAAGGTTTCATTTCAGTCTGTATTCATTCAAGGCCAGCTGGCTTTTTAGAAGGGACACGAACTCTCACATTTCAGGACAAAGCTTCTCAGTGATATAGATATTGCCTTCATGTGGGTTATCCCACCTTCCGCTGGTTTCTTTTACATTGATCACAGAGGAAAGCAAATACCAAACTGCCTGACTCCTAATCTGAATCAATAAATAAGAGAATGGATGGATATACCTTTGCCACCCGCAGCCTGGGCTTAGACCTGAACTGCATTCACTGTAGCTGGCGGCATCATTGCTCTTACGGCTGTCATGGTCTAAGGACGTAAACGATGCCAGGCAGTGAGGAGGCATAATATCTCTCCATTAGACCAACTGCTGTATTTATAAGAAACAGACAAGCGTGCAGGTCTGAAAATGGAGCAGTAATCTTCAAAGCGAAGAACAATAGCTCTGAATTCAACTCTGTATCTTAATCAGTTAAACCATCTGAGAGGAGGGAAATGCTGCCAGCCAAGAGAAAGACAAAATCAAAATTGTGCTTGGAACAACTAAGAGTTAGAAGAACAGTGTTAGATGTACCTATGTTCATTTATTAAATTAAGTGAGATTAAAAAAAAAGCCTATTTAAATTTTCCTCCGAGCTTGCTCAGAGAAGATGATAGTGTACATGACCGGGCAATTACAACGCCAAGCATGAGAAATTATATAAATTAGAAGAAGACACGTGAGGCACATAGAACAAAGGGCTCAGAGGACAACAGTCTCCTGAAACCCGGAGGGAAGAAAATATATCCCAGGAAAATGAGCTCAGTGAATTAATTATAATTGATAAAGAAGGCCATAGAGAAGGGTAAAGATAATGTAGAAAGGACAAGAAACACTGGAGGTTGAGCAGAGGGCTGTCAGGCCCCAGTCCTGCTGTTTGGTATGTGCAGCTAAATTGTTCTTCCCCATGGGATCTGCGATGTGATTACAAAGTAAAAAAAGAAACAAACATTTGGTCTGTCAAAGTAAGTACAGGTGTTTGCTCTTATACAACTAATGGCAGGATCAGGCACTGGTATTGCACAAAAAGCCCATCTCTAATACATGCCCAGTGGTCCAAGTGGCATGTGGTCCATCTCAGGCCAGTGACAGAGCATCTCCAGTGTTAGAAACAAGCCAGAGCTGTGCAAACTATTGCAACGTATTAGCTGGTGCTTAGTTGGCAGAACAAGATCGCACTTTTTAATTGGTACATCCCCAAGTGGTACCTCTCTGATATTCACAGGATATTTACTGTGAAATGAAGCACAGGTTTCATAGACGAGACAAGACACTATAACATAGGTAAGAAGCCTTCAAACTTGACAATGATGTCTTTATTTGGGAAAAATTGGCTGATTTTGATAGCAATTTGTTTGAACTATAATTTGTGGAAGACAGATCCCCTTCTTGGGTCTATACTCTTTTTAAAGCCTGAGAAAATACAATGCATTAATATTTTATCTTTCTGCCTCCTTAACACAGAACTGTATTTTCTCACTATGCCCATATGGCCCTTGTAAAGAACCCGAGTTCATTAGCCAACACTCACAGCTCCGGCTATCAAATCCAGGTTGTGGTTTTATGGACCTACTAGTCATAACATGGTGACTCTGACTCCCTCTGCCAGCTTCCAGCTGATGTTATCCTTAAATAAAATTAAAAGCTGCAACGCAGAAGCAAGGCACAATGGATTTGACGGCTGTTATTCTCATGTTCATAGTGTGAATATGGGGCCAAAATCATTGTACAACATTATTTGTAAAGGTGACTGAAAATCAGGTGTTTGATATTTTTTCCACCGAGACACGGTCCCTCCTTTTCATCCCTATATGTCTGTCATTCCTTGGCTGTCATTGCTTTTAATGCTTATGTGATAATCCCTGGCATGACCGTCCATAGAGAGGTTGAGGACACTTCTGCTGATATCAACCACTGGAGTTCTTCTTTCGTCCAAAGCACGAGGAGGGGACGATGTTGTGACGACACAGAGTCCCGATCCTCGTTCACAGAAGGTAGGTTTGATCATCCATTGTCAGAGCTGGCAGTGCAGCTGGTCCAGGCCTTGGGCAAGCAGTAAAGTGAGACCAACTCTCCAACCGTTTATGAGCTCACACTGGTCTTTCCCTGTGCTCGTGGTCTGCCTGAGCCTCTCTGTTCCCCGGACACTCATACCTACACATTCAACAGCTACATTATTATTTGCAGAATGTCTCTATTGCTTTCTTGTAGTTCCGATATTATGCTAGATGTTGCCAAGACATTCAAAAGCAGATGTTCTCTATTTCATGATGCTCTCAGCCTGCGAATAGACGAATAAATATCTATTTAGCTAGACATGGATAAAATCAACACATGGATTTCCCCTCAAGCAGAATGGCAAACCGGAGTCTGAAGGGGGAGATGAAACTGATGTCTTCAGAGAGCCCGGAGCAGGTCAGAGTGTCAGCGCAGAGCGGTGCGTAGGAGGAATGTATCACAAGGTTTGGGGAGAAGTACAGGAAGATGCAGCATTGTGGAGTAGAGCAGAAAGCATCACAAATTGTTAGCCTTTTGTTATTCCATCACAGTCTGGTGTCTGAGTTACAGCATGACCTTTCTGCTGGTACTCTATGTTCTTCTTCCACCCTTACCTTTGTACCTTCTCCCACATGCTCCACCTTGATGTAAAGCTATCGCCTGCTTCTCCTGCACCACATAGCTAGTTGCTTCTGAACTTACCCTTCTTCACCTAAACATCTCCTTCCCATGGACCCTGTCCTTACTGACAGCCAGCCTCTGCAGTATTGCCATCAGTTGTAGCAAAGGGACTTTGGGGTCCACATCACAGGTAAAGATAGAAATATTTCCAACAGTAGAGTTGAGCCCTGGAATAGATTGCTAGGGGAATCACCATCGCTGAAAGTCTCTAAGGACAAAACAGACAAGCTCTGTTAAGAAATTACGGGTCTTACATACACTGGACCATGCTTTGGAATACCTTCTTTCCAAGAGACAGGAAGAAGAGCACATCACCCAGTTATTGACCTGGCTATTATTTTTCTGACAAAGACCTTTGGGTAAAATCCATTGGGTAGGAAACGATCCTTAGAAAATCTAAATGTCCATGCAACAAAAGGAAGATCAATGTTCACACAAATATGCAAGATGAGGAAGAAAACTTTCCTGATGCTCCTTGAGCAAGGGAACATTTTATACAGCATTATCCACTGAATTAATTTTATTTGCAGCATTAGCCTTATTTCTTCATTGAAAAGATTTCCACATGACTTGCAGTGCTTTCTCATTTGTCTGTATGTCTTGTCAGGATCAGACTTAATTACCTTTCCTTTCAATGTTTTAAAAACTAACCTGCCCTCCAGTCTTGCATGAAAGTTGTGTTGGCATGGTTACCCAACCCATTACTTCATGAGTATTGATTGTATTACTCGTATGGCTTGAAAGCCATAAATTCACTAACTAATACTATCTGTTGAATTGAGAGTTGGAATTATAGCATAAGAAATAACTTCTAACTCTAGAAATCCTGTCCAAAAATGAGAATTGGGAATCAGCTAATAGAATTTTTAATGGCTGTTGCAAGAAATATTGAAACGAGGGGAGGCAGTGCTGAGAGGCCAGCACACAGACCTCATGTTTAAGTGCAGATGTTCGAGCAATGTGCAGAGGAAATCACTCAACTGTTTGTATTTAGGAAAATGAGAGCAAAGGAATTGTCGTACAGAATCAGAGCAGAGCCAAATATGATGCTGCATCCTTATTTTGACACGTGTCAGAGAGGGTCTGGCTGCAATGGGGTAACCTAACCATGAGGTCTTTTGTTAAAAAATATGCTTGAACGAGGGCTTCCAGAACTAAAAGTTTGGTAAAGGGTGCTATCCCTCAAGCTAGAGAAGACCCTATGCAGTGCCATGGAGCAGGCAGTCCATGAACATTTTCCCACAGCCCTACCAGGCTGTGCTCACCTAACGCAGTCCCGCTACGCCTGACTGTCCTCTTGAGGTGCCAGTTACAGCTGCTGGCTGCTTCCTCTCTGCTTCTTGCTCTTGTTTTCCAGACATCCTGAAGGGTGAAAGGCTAATGTTCTCATTGCACCACCACTTGTCAGCTCACGGTAAGAAGCTACGGTGGAATTAACCCTCTGGTAAGACAGTTCCCATGTGCAAGAGCCCTTGCTGCATAATCATTCTTGATTGCTGTTTAGTGGTTGGAACAGAGAGCTGGTAATTAGGACTCCTGAGTACTATTTTCAGCTCTGTCAGTCACTTCATCTGTGACCTTGGGCAAGCCACTTATCCTTACTCTCCCTGTCTATGCCTCATCTTACCTACCTGGAAGACAGCAATAGCACTTGAAAAAAGTTGCTGGTGAAGTTGTGAGGCTGACCCGTTAAAGGGCTCTAACATGTAAGAATCTGCCATCTGCAGCCACCCCTATATCACTAATTCACTTCAGCCCCACACTGCCCACTCCAGGCCCCTTGTGAAACTGGGAGGACAGGCTGCTGCATTGCAGAGTCCCTGATGTGCGGTCAGAGCCAGCAGAGATGTACGCCCACCGCGCCGTGCCCAGAGGGGTGGTACTGGGTGGCCTCTGGAAGCCTTGGTCCCTTCCAGCAGACGCTCCAGGCAGGTTGCTGCAATTCTTCCTGGTGCCAAAATACCCAGCAACCCAGAGGCATTTCTTCACCGCTCAGCACCCTGGGCAACTTCAGGACTCTTGGCTTCCTTTTTCCTTGTATACATGTCATACAAAGCTGCTATGGACATCTCATCCCTCCCCACATCTCGACCTGACAGAACAGCTGGGAACTCATGGCACTGTTCAGCTCAACACAGGTTCATACAGCTAATAGCAAATTCAATCTCGCATTCCCCACCCAAAACCTTGAAGGACCTCTGTCCTGAGCAGTTGAGCCCTACCGGGTCCCCTGCGGAGCAGTCTGACTGATCACCGTTAGATTTTGCGTTCTTCACAGAATTTGGCACCATACTTCGGAGGCCAAATCTGTTACTGGGTGTGGATCCCTGAATCTCCCCTCTCTTTTCCATTTCCATAACAGATCAGAGGTCATCTGGAACAAATGTAGAGACTTCGTCTTGCTTCTCAGCTTGGTGCTACAATATTTGCTCAGAAACTTTAAATTTGTAATGCTGGAAACTGGAAACCTGATGATGTGGTTTAAGCCTTTAAATTGTGATGTTCTGAATGCATGTTTGTTTTAAATATTTATCCCTTTGGCAACTTGGAAAAGATTAGCTGAAACAAATGTATTGATCAAGAGGCCAGGGCTCTTATCCCGTATCAGAAGCAGCCAGAACACCTGATTCACTGAAACATTTTGATAAGGCAAGAGCTATTGCAGTGAAATTATAATGACTAGATAAAAGCGCCAGTATACCATGGTAACTAAACTGCAGCAATTTATTATATTGTCAAATATTTTTTCTTGAAACTTGTGAAACTTCTATTTTACAATATATTTCCCTTCCATTGTGGATCCTCCCTAGCATGTACTTTCTAACTGAGGGTCATTGCAAGTAAGAATACCTTGAAGTTTCATGACCTGGCAATGTCCTTATCTCCTGCGGGGCTCATTGAAGACCCATTTGTGGGAATAAGCAGTAAAAGGTTTCATGAGCAATTCCATGGTCCAACTTTTGGTCTCACCATCTGCTGCAATATCTGACATTTGGGAGATGAGAAGATGGTTTTGCAAAGAGGCGGCTGAGTCATGTAAAAGCCAGCTGCAGTCAAAAGGTGAGGCCAATTTTCAACACACTTTTAAAATGAATTTTCTTTCAAGGAAATAGCAATTATACACCTTCCTTCGCATGGGAATACCTGATTATCTCCTGATGCTGATGCCTATGTCATTGCCTCATCTTCTCCTCAAGAGGGAATAAAGGGTAAGAAACTTTATTTAATGGAATATGAATTGCTGGCGAGACTTGTTGTCAAACTGTAGGTGCTAGCTGGTATTGGTATTATGGAAGGCAGGTCAAAGAAGTACACTTCATGCTTGGAGCACAAAACAATGAGGTCTGCAGTGGTCATTCATTCCTGCTGTATATCATCCCTGAGTTTGCATCAGCCCTCAGAAAGGAAGGTCTTCTGCAGAGAGGACCTTTAACCTCACTGCAGAAAGTTGTGCTGATCTGAGAAATCAACGAATCATTCTCAGCCTTCATCCAGGAACTTCAGTAGATATTTTAGTACCTTGGACCCAGACCATTATGGAGGTTGAAGATAAAAACTGGGATCTTGCCCTTGATTCAGTACACTCCAGATATGTATTGAAGTACCCAGTGGAGGGCACGCTGACATATTTTATTTATTGATGTCTTGCATGGAAGCACTTCCTTATTAATTCTGAATGACTGATAGCTTGAACATCCCATTGCTGAAGTACAGGAAAGAGTTGAAAAGGTATGTAAGAGATGGTGAAAAAGGTACGTAAGAGAAGAAGGTGACCTTTCCTTGGCAGATGGAGAGGACAGAAGTCATTTCAGATTTTTAGATGAGAGCCTGTAATCAGACAGAAAACAAAGGACGGTTCTTGGACTGAACCGACCAACTGTCAGTTTGTACCTTCACCCAAGCTACACAATATCAGAACATCATACTTGCTGAGTGTTTGTCTCTTCAGTGAGGTCCACTTTTAATTAGCTCTTCTGATCCAAGCTATCTTCATGCAGATAGATATTGAACAGGACCAGAGAGAAAATGACCTTCATGGGCTTCAGAGATGAGAGACTTAATGCTGAAGATGTATTTTTCTATGCCTGTTCTTTGAGGGTGTCCCTTGTGGAGGAACAACAGCTATTCCTATACCTTTCCTGGCACTCTCTCAAGTGGGAGGTAATATCTCTTGGCTGACAACGTGAAAGGCTGCAGGGAGGTCTAAAATAATGAAAATGTTTGCTAACAAGAGGAAATCATCCATCATTGCCACTAAAGCTGTTCAAGTCTGAATTCCAGCCGGAATCCAGAATATGCCAAGTACTAGATATTAGGTTCAGTGAGATGAATTTGTATTTAATCTTTTGACAGATTCTGCACAGATTTTGCACAGGAATGGCAGGTGTGGCTCTGGAGCAACCATGGGGAAGAGCTGACGTACCAAGGTTAATTCCTTCAGTATTGGCCATGCTGCCATTTGAACGAAAGGGAAAGAAAAGTTTATTTTGTTAAATAAGCCAGTGCATTTTCTGGTCAGGAATGACAGCAGCTGCTCACGACTCTCTGCATCAGCTGGGGAAAGCAGGGTATTAACCACATGTGTTGGGTCAAGGATCCTCTGGGCTGTGCAGGGCTTTTTGATGCTTTCTGACCTCAGAAACCCTGGCTGTTTGATAAGGTGCTGTGGGCACGATCAGGGTTATAGGATTTCGCCAAACACTTAGGAGAAAAAACAAGGAGACAGCCATCACTGGGTTTTTTTAGGAACAAATCACGTCAAACAAATCTAATTTCCTTCCATGACAGGGTCGTGGCCTTGGGGATAAGGAAGAAGCAGGGGATGACTACAAAATCACTTAGAAAGGCTTTTAGCACTGTATCACCTGCCATACTTATAAGAAAGAGAGGCAGAACGGTCTCGCCTGGGCTCTACCTTGTGTCTGCTCGAGCCCAAGAGGAATTCAGGAAAAAGAATGAGAAAGTGATGATATTTTATTTCTGTGCGCTTTTCTCTAAAATACATATGCTTGAGAGAACTCAGACTGCAGTTCGCCTTTCTGGTGCATGGCACAGCTTTACGCTGGCTTACACTTACATTGCAGCCATTTGCTCTTTCAGCTGGAGAAGGTTGTGATATTGGTACCAAGCACAGTTTTGCCATGATTGCTGCCTCAGCTCGAGGCATGCTTTACGAATAGAGTAAAGAAGCTTTCTTGTAACAAGGAAAAGCTTAGTGTAAGCTGGGCCTCAGCGGCTACAGCTGTAGTCCTGGTTCTACCTTGTGACAGTAGCGGAGACACGTCCTCTTCTAATGTGCTCTCGAGACGGTGTAATAGTAGGCTTAACCTTGAGCAGAGCACTCCTGTCCTTAATTGTACTCCCCTGCATAGTTAACACTTCAGTAAAATATCCGGCATTATTATCATCCTGCCTTTTTACAGATGGCACAGCGGCAGAGCAAAAAGTTGAAAGACTCATTCGAGGCAATGCAAATCATGTTAGAGCTCCTATTCTGGGCTCCCCGGTTCTGGTTCCTGCTCTCTCCATGAAACATCCCACCATGAAGACTTCCAGTCCTGATTTTAACCTGATATATATATCACTTCCACCCTCCAGGATTTGGTCACAACATGCCATCCAATATTCCAAGCAGCGAGTCCTCTATTAAATAGTGAAATTTGCTTTATGACTGCGAGGATAAAGTTCCTCAATGCTTTTTCCAGCTGGTTACCTGCCTAGAAATGACAATATTTTTTCTGTGGCTATAAAGTTTGTTTTATTTCCTGGGATAGTGACATATACAGTTCACAGGGTTTTATGTATCCTTTTATAAAATGTTTTGTGCTCTGAACCAGCTAATGCATTATATTTTTGTCCCTCTTTTAGGAAAAAAGGACAGAAAAAGTTAACGGTATGGAAAGATGATCTTCCCACGTAATGATAACTTTTTTTACCAAAGTTTCAAATATTTAATAGAGTTGTTTACTAGCCAAACCTAGGCCTTCAGCAAGGTGAATGTCATTTTCCCAATCCACCTTTAAAAAGAAATGCTTCGATTTTTTCGTGTTTGAGTCCAAGATTGCACTTGAATAAGTAGATTTAGATAAATCAGAGTACACTTTCAGTACTGAAGAATCACAAAAAGCATGCTTGAATTTCCTTTAAAATATTTCACTTAGATTTAAATTAAATTAGCTTAGAGAACCTCATAGCAATGTATTTATCTATATGGCTTTCGTTACTGCAACTTTTGACCACCATAGAGACAGATCTAGAAAAGAGGTAAAATTAGAAGAAAAAAAAGGAGAAAATGGAGACACTTTGTAGCCTACTTTCAGGTACGTTACTCTGGATTGTAGTCTCTTCTTCCACAACTTTTTAGTTGTGTTAAACGCACAAGTATAAGATACAGACAAACCACAACACACTTGCAGCACGTCTTAAATTTGGACCAGTATCTTTTTCTTAGGCAACTGATGGCCAGACAACTGAGTCTCCCAAGACCTCACTTTATCATGGACAATCTTTCTTGTCAAACTCTTAGAACTCATCTGTGGCTGTGTCTACACTGGCCAGCTGTGTTTTCTGGTCTGAGCAGCTCTGCAGAGCACAATGGCTGGTGCTGAGCACCTAATGCCCCAATGCATTTCCAAGGGGTTTTGGTTCAGCCTCGCACTGGTCCGGTCCCGTGGGCTGGTTGCCACTCGCAGTGGGAGCGCACGAGCTGTGCTCCAGGAGCTTGGTTCCACCTGGAGAGAGCCCAGCTCCTGTGCTTCAGGACTACTCCTCAGCCCGCCAAAGCATGGCAACCAGAAAGGCTGGGCTCTCAAGCTGGCTTGTGAGCCACACACACCAGACACTGTGACTTGCCTTATCGGAATCTCTGCACAATAGCTGCGTACGCAAAGCCAGAGCTAGGCTTTACTGAGCAAACAGTGTGTTGTACAACATGCATACCAGACTGACTCCAGGACAATGAAAGAAAGGTCTGGATTTAGACACAGATTTTGACCTAAATTGCATTGATGTCAATCTAGTCTAGCGCCATTAGTTTCAAACAGCTACTGCAGACTCTTAGTGTAACTCGTATTAAATCTAGCCTCAGATATACAAATTAACCCACCTATAATAGGTATAAACAATTACCCTTCTTGAAAATGAAGTGTCTACAGCACAAAGAAATGTTCTTTCTTGATGAAATATTTGTCAGCCATTCTGAGATATACCTTTGGCACAGCAAACCTTTGTAGGCTTCAATATTGATACTATTCAAAGCTTCAGCTAGGCAAATACAATCAGGTTGTTTTAACCTGATAAAAACAATACAAATAACAGTAAGTAAGTGCACTTCCAAGCTCTGACTCAAAAATGAATGCTCAAAAATTATTATTTCCCACTTGGCTTAATAAACAGGCTAGAAAAAGCTTTTTGATCTTTCCTAACCTGATTTAATAGACAAAATATCTTCCTTTTGTTTAACCAGGGTATCCCAAATGCAGAACACAAATTGTTTTATTTGTGCTCTTGTCCCTAACAAAACCAGCTTATTCTGAATAACAGTAGAGATATGGCTTCATAACTTAACATGAACAAAAGTAATTCTTCAACTATGTATCACAGTTAAACCTAAATCTAGATTTATTTCCTCTAGCTAGCTAAATAAGCATTTAACAGAGCTAGAAGCCTAATTGTTCTATGTATGTTACTTATTCAGTTAACTGAGAGAGAGGTATTTTTCTCTCTGGCCATGAGTCAGGAGCAGCAGTGACTAAGTAACCCCATGAAAGTCTCTTCATTGACTGCAGTGGAAGTTAGAAGGGTCAAACCAAAGCTTTCGTTCAATATAGTCTACTGGCAGTGTCTAGATTGACTAAGAATCATTTATATTGTCTGAGAATCATTTTAGTAATTCATATTTCTTATATCTCTTCTCCACTTGTCAGTCTTGCCCCAGGTAAGTACTTGCTCGACGCAGTGTCTCCCTGGTCCTGTCAGCTACTGCTGGAGCTCAGCAACGCTTCATAATCAGCTGGGGCTAATTCACAGATGGTGAGGGGCCGCTTTGTCAGTAAAAGGGTTTTTATAGGCTAGCTGGAGTAAAAAGATTGTTCTAAGGGAAAAAAAGAAAATTCATGCTGATAGTCCCAGGCAAATACCTGTTTATCTCATATCCTATATCAGAGAAAATGTTCAAGAGCAGCTCATGTTTCTTTCTGAATTGGCTCTGGGAATATCACACCCCAGAGAAAGCTGCCTGCAAGCAAGCTCAAATGAATGGATTTTTAACTGGTTTTTTTTTTTTTTTTGACTTAGTCGTTCAGTAGGCTAATTTGAGACCATTCTTCCTCCTTTCCCAAATTCTCCACTCCTCTTAAAAATCTGTGCACATAGTCATTATGTAAGGAGCTTATATTTCAATGCTTGATTAAAAAAATACCTAGAGGTAATTCTGGTTTGAAACAAGTTCACAGAACTGTTTTCTATCAGTTGCCCGTTCAAACAAAATGAAAATTAAATGTGCATGAGAATTAGGCATCAGTTCCCTTAAACTGCCATTTTATGACTGTATACTTTAATTGGACATTGCAGATAAATCCTTTTAAAAAGCTTAAACCCAACATTTTCATCAGCCTAGAGCACCTCATATTTTGTTCCAAGCAGCTGAACAAACACATTGGGTTTTTTCTTCCTCAAAGGTTTTTAAACCCCGCTCCACTCCTAAACAGAGCCGGCACATTACATGCATGAATTAGGCAAAGCAGATTCATGTAAATTGTATATTGAGTGAAATTGCGTGTCCAAAGAAGGGCAACGAAGCTGGTGAAGGGTCTGGAGAACAAGTCTGATGAGGAGCAGCTGAAGGAACGGGGGTTGTTCAGCCTGGAGAAGAGGAGGCTGAGGGGAGACCTTCTCGCTCTCTGCGACTATCCGAAAGGAGGTTGTAGTGAGGTGGGTCTCGGTCTCTTCTCCCAAGTAACCAGCGATAGGACAAGAGGAAATGGCCTCAAGTTGCACCAGGGGAGGTTTAGATTGGGTATTAGGAAAAATTTTTTCACCGGAAGGCTTGTCAAGCATTGGAACAGGCTGCCCAGGGAAGTGGTTGAGTCCCCATCCCTGGAGGTATTTAAAAGACGTGTAGATGTGGTGCTTAGGGACATGGTTTAGTGGTGGGCTTGGCAGTGCTAGGCTAACGGTTGGAATCAATGATCTTAAAGGTCTTTTCCAACCTAAACGATTCTATGATTCTGTGAAATAGAGTACACATAATTTCTTGCAGAAGGGAACAGAGAGAATACATTTTATGTGTTGAGGAAAAAAATTCAGTCCTTTTTCTGTTGCTGAAGTCCCATGACGTTAAAAAGCTTACATTATATATAACAGCAATCTTTCACTTCTTCAGGTGAATCAAGGAATACTATGAATTTTTACCTGCACCACAGGTTCCTGGACTAGCCACTACGAAGAGGCATTTGCTGGGCAAAGGAAAAAATCAAATACATCGAGACACACGGTGGCTGACTTGGGTTTGCAGACACATCTGTGGTTAGCATAACAAAACAGGGGAAGAGACTTTCTGTATCACTGAGGCCTGATCCAGTTGTCATAGGCAACTACAGCATTATAAACTTATTGATGTCCATCTCATGAGAGGGCTGGGGTGGAGGGTTCCCCATGTCTGCTGCTCCTCCCAAATCCCTCTTCCAGAACCTCGCTGCACTGATGTGCTTCTCTGGGCACTGATCCAGAGTGGAAGGACTTTCTCTCCGGATCATTTTTTACAACTGATAGTTGCAACCACTGGGGAAATTTTTTAAAAGGGATGGTTTCTAACTTGCTGTCAGAAAAACTGCAAACAAAAGGGGCTGTGTCTAATAGGGTGAGTGGGCAGGAAGATCCCTCTGGGGTAATACCATAAATCAAAAGTCAGGTTGTTTCCAGTCAGGGAAAACAACAAAGCACAAGAAAATCAAGTGAAGTGTAGGTTCCCTTGGTGCTGGGACAATGACTGCTAACTGTGTTGTGGGATAATACTCTGCTTTGGGCAAGAGAATAATTGGGCAAGACAATCCAATCTGCAAGCCTCAAAGCCCGGGTGCATCCCTCCGCTACTGCTGCTTTCCCCACCACGCTCTTCATTCAGCCTCACGGAGCGGAATGCAACATATCCTCTATCAAGCTGCAACTATTTTAATTTATTTTCCTTCCTGCACCCTCCTTTACTGATTATCCAATACTAATACAATATTGAGGATTTATTTGTGTATTTTTTCCACTATGCATTTCAACCAAAGCACAGTGGCTTTAATGAATTATGTTGTTTATATTCAGCCCTCCTGAATATAACTTACTTAATTTTAATCTGCTACCATGAAAATGTTATCTGCATTGGTTGTCCGGTGTTCTGCAATGGCAATAGAAATCCCGTGCTAGAAATGCTGATTTCTCTTCACTGGAAGAGGATTCTAGACAGTTAGTTAGTTCCTATCTGGACATACCCTACTCTTGTGATTCTCCACCCTCCTTCCTTCCAAACCAGTCCAAACCTAAGCCATCCCAAAAAGTTTAGAGTCTTGAAGTAAGTCAGTAAGACCTGTTTTCAGCTCCGCCTGGTTTCCACTGCTTCCACAGTGCAGACAAGATTCTAGGAAATGGAAGTTTTAAAAATAATCCCCCCCATCCCAATGCTTAGTAACTCACCAGCTGTATGTAGGACACAGAACTTACAGCCTGGTCTGCAAAAAGCTCCAGATTTGCAACACTGCATTTTTTCACCTGGTTTTTAGACAGCTAGACACAGGAAAGAATCAAAAACCTAGAGCTAGGTACTCAGGCTTTCTATATGAATTACAGATCGGCTTAGGAGCTACATACTAACCAGCAAAATGAATAGAGAATCACATAAGCTATTCAGTAGGAAATGTCTAAATTGGTAGCTTCTTACAGACACGAGCTTCTTGCTCAAGGCTGGAGAGAAATTTTCATATGGTTAAAAACCTAGCCTTGCACACTTAAAGGGTGTTTAAAAAGAGATTAGTCAAAGTGTTTTTAAAGGGACCTGACTAGAAAATAGTACTCCTGTTTCCACAGACATGTCCTGTATTTCTACATTTGATTGTTTTCCCAAAATGGAAATAAGACTGTCATAATGTAAATTGCAAAATATCAGGATAGAGAACACTGCAAACAAAGAATGAAAATTGGATTCCTCTGCATAATCAACACATTCATTTTTACAAGGTCAGTTTAGTAACAAAAGTAAGAATTAAAAACAGAATGAGAAAGTCTAATAAAACTATTTCAGTTTTGCATATTTTCAAAACTGACTTCTTTTTTATTTCTCAGAGTAGGTGTATCTATATGGGACATTTCAATTCAGCAAACAGTGGTTTTATCCTTTTTCTTGACCAGCCCTACTTACAGGCAATATTGGCAGGCAGATTAGATGACCTAGTAGGATGGTTTTAGTGTCTAACTTTGATAATCCATGAGTGATGACTATGTGAATTTGGCAGTTAGTGGGTTGTCCTTCCATGATATCTGTCTATTCAACACCTCACTTTCAATCAAATGATCGATAACTCATTAGCCAACACCTATTTAACTTCATAGCAGCAAGGCATTGATGTCACCAGTAAGGAAGCATATAGGCATGTTCAGTAATGGTTGCAGAACTTTAAACAAAAAAAAAAAATTAAAGACAGACATTGAATTTTAATTTTATGCGACAATTTACCTGCTGTTTGATGCTTACCATCTTCCTAACAAAGACCAGAATTTAGTTCAGTGAGTTGTAATGCTTAAATCACCTTTTTGTGACATTTGAAAGTCCCAGAAGCTGATGCCAAGAGACCATTCTTACTGGTGACACTTATTTGTTTATTCCATTCCAAAGCAATGCGATCTCTTTACCACCTCTTCACATATTTTTCTTGAGCACTTCTCACCGATGAGAAGCACTTAGATTCCTCTTCCCTTTTTTTAACTGCAGCAGTGAACTTGACTTACTTAGAGGATCTAAATTCTGATTTGTTTTTTCCTAATTACACAATAAGCTTTTCCTGTATCATCATTTCCATAGGGAAGACCTATCTATGTAAGTATACCCACCTCTTCAGTTCAGAAGAGCTTGCTCTATTTGCAAAGGGTAATCTAAACCCCATATCATTTGTGAAGCATCTATTTTTCAATTCTGCTCGTCACCTGATCAAAGCCAGCAGCATTAGTACATGCAGATACAACAGTATGGATTTTATTTCAATTCTATTGACTCTCTACCTGCCTTCTTTCCAGAGAATTATTACCTTTTGGTGATATTTTCTCACCAGGAGGTGGAACAAGCAGCAGCTCAAGTGAAAGGGTTGCGCGTGTGTGTGTGCTTGTTTTTGAGACAAAAACCTCGTATTACTCCATCTTCAGTAAGTCACACTTTACGGCTGTAGTTCTTCAGCGTATTGAGCACCACCACCACTGCTGTTAAAGAAATTGCTCTGTTTAACAACGCTTGTGCTGCCGCACAGAAATCACCCTTTAGCACCAGTACCACAAGATGACCGTGGCTTGGCGCTGGAGAGCTGAATATACGAGCTGACCTAATCTCCGAAAAACAGAGCCAGCAATTCCCCAGATACTCTCATGCGCTGGTCTAGATTGTGCTGGACATTTGAGAGCTAAATGGGCCATTTCAGAATGACTCCTAGAAGATTTTCTCAAATTGTTGATAGCAGTCACAGCAAACCCTCCCCGTCCCAGCAGACATCTGGCAATAAAGCTTTGATTCAAAAAACCCGACCTTTGATTCAAAAGATTTGCAGGTTGTTTTACAGGCAACTAATTAATGAATCTCATGGTACCATCCACCTCAACACTGTCCTCAGCTTCTGTTCTTACTGATGAAAAATTCAGTAATGGAAAAGCCTATAACATCAAGGCATAGAAGTATGAGAGTTACATGCACAAATTAAAAAACACTGCATCCTTATTATTTTATGCTTCCCAGTACCAAGCAGAGAGTGCGTAGGGAGTGACCAGGTAGGAATCAGATGTACCTTTGTGTGGACAACCTTGTAGGAATACTCATTTTCTTCTCCTTAGTCACAACAGCTTGACTGCTCATGTCATGTGAAATTGGAAGAGTTCAGCATGATAAAAAAGAGAAGTAAATTGTTGTATAACATTCAAAATAACCAGTATTTTTAACCAGAAACAAACCATTACATACCTACTTTTTCAGAAGTGTCTTCTGTGGCCTGTTAGGCCAAGGTAGATGTAGAACTACTATGCAGACCAATAAAAGAAATATACCTAGCAAAGACAGATTGCGTGGCAGAGTGCTTTGCTACTTAATGCCTAGAACAAGTCTTCTTGAGCAAGGACAAAAACGAGGGAACAGATCGGCATATGGAGTTAGTAGTTTTACTCACAATGTGATGTCTCAGCTTGGCTAGTTATTTGCTGTTTTATGGGGATTATGCTCCTGGATAAGGTATTCTATATTGAGAATATATTCTGTAGTCTTAGATACTACAAGAAACCAGGATTTATCCAAGGTTTGTTCCCAACCATAGACTTTTTTCCAACAGCTTTATTAGCAGAACCTCATGTTAAAAAGGGGCAGTGGGGGTATGACAAGAACCCTAAATGCCTAACAGAGCCCCTATTTCCCAATCTTTCCTCCAACCCCAAGTCCTTAGCTCAAAACTAAGTACTTGCTGGGTGGTGGCCAACTCTTACCAGCTCTGCAATGCCCTCTCTACAGTATGTTCAAAATCTGGGCTCGTTTTCCTTGTGATGGCAAGGAGTCTCCTCTTCCTGCAGACTTCTGCCTCCTCTGACGTGGTTCCCCCATTCTCCAGTCAGGGGAAGGCTGACATTAGAAAGAAATGGGATTTGCTGCTGCTTCCCAAGGCTGGTAGAATTCTGGTCTGTGTAGCGGCTTAGTATGCCTTTGTATCGCCAAGATCTGCCTTTCATGGCATTATTGTGGGTTGGAAAGGCAGATCCTTGGGTACTGTAGGGTGATGTTGGATCTCTGAACGTATATCATTTCCAAGTGAAGGAAATCGAGCTTTGCTATCTAAAATATAGAACCTTCTTTTCCTTTGTCTACGGGTTGTTGTGTTTTCCTCTCAAGTGATCTCAAAGCCTGAGGTACTGCTGCAGCCTCTCCAAAAAACAAAATCTAAAGGGCCAAACCACCAGTTTCATTCAAGAGCATTCAAGAAGCAAATGTCTGCCTTGATTGCTCTGATCAAAGTTATGATAGTTATGTATTCTCCTTCAGAACTGGAAATTTCCTTATTGGAGGCTTTCTGCAAGCTCATCCTTTTTATCCCTATAGAGAACTTCTGGCATACATATTTCCTTAGCAGAACACCAGCCTAAATCTTCTTTCTTGGGAGAGATACTTGGCAATACCACTTCTTGGACCTATTTTTTTTGTCGTAAGTGTTCCCATTGACACTCAGCAGCAGTAGTGCCCTTGAATCATCTTGAAGCTGCATGAGTACTCGAGAGATGAGGCTTTCAGTTAATTAGATTTTGCTGCCTAAACTGTGAACTTTTTCATCACTTTCCCCTACCGTCTTGGCTTCCAGCTTAGCAAAATTTGCAGAGATTCCTTTGGGAGGTGGTAATGTAGGGAGTGCCTTGCTCAGCATTAATCTACAACAGCTTTCCTCCAACCAAGGGTGCAGCCAAGTTACGCTACTGAACGTGTATGCTGCTGTAAAAACCCTAGATTAAAGTCTTAAGGGTCAATTTAATTCTTCTTGTAACTGGCTGTGTTTGGCAGTTTGTTTTTACTGCCTTGAAAGTATTTCATTTCACTGGCAAGAGCAGGGGTACACAACAGATTAGAAAATTCCACCCCAAATTTCTGCACTTTGGTGGGAAAAAATAGAAAAATGGGAAAGCCAGAGCTCAAAGAAGATGGTGCTCTAACTTATCTTTGCTCTTCTCGCCTTCACCTATTTCCACTGCTTCTCTGCAGATGTGGAAAATCCACAGAAGCACACTTAGTGTGAAAAACAAAAGCATTATTCTCTGCAACAAACATTAATGATGTTTTCAAAACTAGATGTTGCAGAAAACATGCATGGCTGGTAGAATATATGTAGCTGTTAGAAAGGTGAATATAAGCACGTCATATTGGTTGACATTGGTTTTGGAGAGAGAAATGTGCAGATGCAGGGAAATTACAAACCTGCCTCAAGTTGCTTCAGCTTAGACCATTTCTCTTCGCTTGACTGTCCACGCCTACTTTGTTGGAAACACTTCAGGATTTAAAACCGACTATAGTAGTTTCAAGCATATCTTGTGATCACTGTTGTACATCATAGAAACTATGTTAAAAAGTACTAAAAATGCTTTTCTTAGTTTTGATGTAGCAACAATCTCACAAAGGACATCTCTCATTTACCCACAGACTGTCCAATTAACCATGATAAAGTATATATCGAATCTTTGATAACACAGCTTGCTGAACCATCCCCATATCTTTTCTGCCCATCATCTGACCTATCTGATTGTGACAAGTATCCTTTTCTTTCCCATTAATCAACAGAACAGCTTGCTTAATAATTTCCTGGCCCTTGGTCCTGTAATTTAGGTCATTTAAGTTTTTTTCTTTCTATCATAAGCCTAATGGGCACCTTCAGGATCATGATGAAGAGCAAAGTTCCTGACAAATGGCAGCTATCTGGTGAACTTTAACAAGTGAGTTTGCAACAGCAAAGAACGATGAGGTGCAGCTCTATTTAAATCAAAGGGATTTTCCGAAAGACCAATACTGAGCTTCCAGCAAGTGTTGGAAAATTTGCCATGGACAGAACACTGAGTATAATGGTAAGATAGCAGAAACTACTTCAAAAGCACATCATGTACATGGAAGTGTTTTTTGAGAATTTTTTTGGTTTAACCTTTACTAAATTCATACCTGCTCGTTTCTTCCATGAAACTTATAACCCAAAATTTCTAGCACACAACTTGCTGAAAAGGAGCATCTTGCAGTGAAACTTATGTCTCTCAGTATAAAACTGCAGCTCTCTTTCTGGAATTGCTAGCACCAAATTTACAGTACTGATCGTAGGGACCATGGGTGCTTCCACACCCATATGTGTCAATTTTAGTGCATCTTAGCCAACATTAATTAACATTCTGTTAATTAACTAAGGTATTATACATTATTTATGGGGTAATGACAGATCTTTTTATAACGTTTTTTATTACTGGGATCCAAACGCTTAATAAGAGATCAGTACAGCTATTATTGCTATTCCAGTTTATATATGACAAAATGTGGGTCAGAGAGGTGGAATTACTTAGCCGATAACACTTGGCAAACCAGCAATAGGATCAGAAATCAAACCCAGCTCTCCTGAAAGCACTGCTTCACCTGGGAAGGAAGCCAACCCTATACCTGCTAACAACAGGAACGCAGAAGAGTCTATATATTGATTACGAAGTCACCGAGTAAAACTATTCACTTCTGACTTTACTACAGTCTGCAGCTGCAGGAGCTAATAAAAAATTTCCTGTAGTAATCTCATCGTTTGATTTGTGTCTTAAGAGCGTGATTACCCGATTAATTGGCAACTCGATTTTGTTGTAAATTCCTTATGTTATTGAATCAGTTGTGACCTCAATCTGGTAATTATACTGGATAAGTTCTAGTTAGTTTAGTAAAAGTTTTTAGTTCGCAATATTTACCCCTCCTGCAAGAAGCACCATTGATTCTTCATTTGCTTCTTTACTAATTTGTGCTTAAACTCACTATAAGCTCCACAGAGAAAGTTTTCTTTTAAATTTCAGAATAGATTAGTAAGCAACAGCACTTAGCTGCGACGTTTACAGAGGTGCGGCGCTGTTTCTAAATCAGTACCTTGTTCCTCACCCAGCCAGAAAATAACTGAGCTGACGGTTCCAGCGGTGGCTCCTGCTGCCTCCCAGCTACCCTCAGCCCTGGGGGGAAGGAGCAGCCCCCCGGGGCTGGCGCTGAGCCCTACCTGTGCGATGCCCCCTTGCCCCGTTTAGCAGACCAGAGGGAAGAGAATTTCTCACTTTTTCCCTAAGCAGAAGCACTAACTCTTTTCTACTAAAACATGAGTTTTCACAAAACTTCTTGGCTCTGAAACTTCCATCCTTCTGGCATGTTTGGCTGAAACCGGTCAGCGCATCAAGGGTGTTGGGCAGGCAGAGGGTCTATCAAACCACGCTGTTGCATACACTTAATTTCATTGAGAAACCAGGAAAAATGTAGTTCTCCGTAAGAACTGCATTCACAGGGCTGTAATTCAAAGTTTAGTGACTTTCCTTTGCATTTATCTGGCTTTGGATCAAGTGTTACGTGTGCAAGATAAAACCCTGCTCTCATAAAAACCTCATACCTTTGCATTTGCTCCTGCGTGAAGGCAGAGTCTACCTCTACCGCTTTCTCCAGGACTGCCAGGAAGACGGATCTGGGGGAAAGGACATGAAGCCAGATGTGGGTTGCAGACTTGCTGCTTTAATTTTTACTGGGCTTTGCCCAACCGGCAATGGTGCTCGTCTGATCTGGGAGAGAGTCTGAAGTCTGCAGAGAACCAAAAATTTCATCGACTCCACCGTCACTATGCTCAGCCATGAGCAGGGAAATGGTTTTAACACTTGAGTTAATTCCCATTAAGCATATTGGCTTCTCTCCTTAGATAGTGCAAAAGAGCATTGATTCCTTGGCTTGAAGAATATGTGGATTCGTGGCCATTGGAATTCTGGTTATTCTCAAGGCTAAATATTTAAAATTTAGTACCGTGTAAGCTTTTTAAAGAAGTGTCCTTAAAGTCTCCTTCCTTTTTAAGGAAGTCTCCTTTTGTCTCAAAGTCATACATGAGTACGAACACCAGAAAACTGGATTATTTTTTTTTAGCTGCTTCTGCTGGAATCATATGAATTTAGTCTCAGTTCTAGGATTTATGCTCTGCATTCATTTTTTTTTGTAAAGAAGATGGAATTGAGTAATCTGCCTAAACAATATTAATGCTTCTCAGATAAATCTTAAACTTCAACTAGGCATAATAATCAAGAATAATAATCAGAGTAATACAAGGGAATGCGTAACAGTCCATAACATCCCCTACTGCAAAATACAGTGGAGAAGTGAGAGTTTTCATGCAATATTAAAGGCCCTGCCAGGATAGTTCTCCCTGTGAACTGTCCTTGTTGTCATAGTTGCTTGCTACCCGTGTGCGCAGTGGGATATGAAGGGAAGTGAGAGGTTTACTGCGGAGAACCGTTCCTTCACTTAGTATCTCCACGGACCTTCAGCTGCAAAACAGTTAGGGCCAGAAACAATAAAAGATCTTTTTAATAACTTTGAAATGCTTGGCCCCTTGAGTAGAAACCAAATCCTGTGGTGGGCAACTAAGCTTCCTGCACAATATGCCAGGAAAGCTGGGAGCCCCCGAACAGAAATGCAAACCCAGTCTGGGCTGCTCTGGGGGCCATCGCCTTTATCTCATCTCAAAAGCCAGCCCCTTATACAGGAAAAAATTAAAGACTCCTGAGCCTGGGAGAGAGCACAAAGGAAAATACGCCTGGTTTTCAGCTCAGATTTGGCTGAGGTGAGTCTATACCTTTCTCCAGGGATTGACTCCTGGCAAACACAAGCCTGAAGGAAGGGGCCAGATGCCAGGGATGCTTTTTTGAGGTGTTTTAACTTTTTGGTTACAAGTTACAGTTCCTTCCTTACCCCTTGCTGGAGTGGCCTCCTGCTACGTGATGCTTTGCTTCAAAGTGAGAGGAAGGGCTCAAGGCACGCTCCCACCCACCGTATACCTGCATCAATACCTTCGTCTGATGTTCTGAATTCCCCCCAGGAGTGGCCTATGGCCATCTGTAAAGAAGGTGGATTGGGATTTGAACATCTGCCTTCCCCACCACCTGTGAGTCTAAGTCTCCAGGAAAAGAGGGTCTGGGGGCGGGGGGCGGGTTACAACCTTTTGGCTCTTCCTAAGCAGAATCTGAGAAGCCTAGCATACTGCACCCCCGTGGGGACTTAGGATAAAACCCAGTTATTTTCCAGTGTGTAGGTGCAGGCTGAATATGTTCACAGCTTTGGGAATGCACAGAAACAGAGAGAAAACGATAAAGCAGCACTGGTGTTTGATCACCTACAGGGAGTGGCAGCAATGTTTCTAGCACTGTTTGGGATACAGTATGCATAAAATGCTGCCCGAGTCCTCTAACAGATTTAGCCTGACTTTCATTTTGTGTGGAGATTTGCCATGAGGCCATTCTTTTATCTGGCAGGGCCTTTGAAAGCTAAGGTGCTGCCAGAGCCCACAACAACACAGAAGTTTTCTTCTGCATTGGACTCAAAACCACTGTTTTTAAATATAGCAACTATTATTTAAAGCTTTTTTTTTTGTTGCTCAGCAACTTGTCTGTGATGAAGGATGTACTGCTAGCAGGCTTCCTTGCAGATGGAAGCCTGAGCATCAGTCAAAACAGCATCCAGTTAGGTATATGCTGGCCAAGGCAATGATGAATTATATGCCAATCTGTTTGGTTATATTTAACATCAATGAAGTCAGCAGTGGTAGAAAGCAGCGGCAGCACAGCCGTTGTTCTGCAGCTTCAGACTTGTCAGAGTATAAAAGGCGGTGGACTGGTTCACCAATTCTGAATTAAAAAGAGAACTGTGGCATGAACAGTTAAGCAGATGTTGTGTGTAATGATTCACTTTTGGACCGCTGCCACACTGCCTGCAAGCAGTCCGGTTCACATCGAGTGCAATGGTTTGGGGTCACAGGCTGTGTCTTCTCCCATCACAGTAACGCAAGATGCTGAACCAGTTGTCAGATGTTGGGTTAACTGACTGAAAGCCTAAATTTTCTGTTCACAAGAAACATCTTTTCTATTTTTCAGCAAGGTTCCAGTCCAAATATCAGACCAAGTCCAAATCTGTCTATCAAACAGAATTTATTTGCAATCCTTCCAAACAAGAAATTCAAGATAGAAAGTGTTGGGAAAAGTAAAACCATTGTATTTCCAAAACAAAAGATCCTTTCCATACACCTCTGTGCTTAATACCTCAATGTCAGCTTCACTCTTCAGCTGATAGTATTTCTTTTTAAATCCAAGAATGTGGATAATTTCCAGCCTTGAGGTCAATAAAACTCATCTTCCTTCTGAAAGATGTTCCAAACTTCTTCCTATAATTCATCTTGCAGCAGAGGAGGACTGTCATTGTGAGGATTTCTAAAACGGAATCATAGAGCACTTTGGGCTGGAAGGAGCACCTGGAGGCCATGCAGTCCTGCTCAGGGCCGTGTCCCATCCAGCCTTAAACACCTCCAAAGGTGGAGATTCCAGGGTCTCCCTGGGCAATCTCTTCCAATGTTTGGCCACCCTCATGGTAAAACATTTATTCCCAACATCTAATCAGAAACCACCATGTGCCAGCTTGTGTCCGTTGCCTCTCACCCTATAACCACTCACTTCTGAGAGGAGTTTGGCTCCATCATCGCTGTGTCCTCTATGGCTATCTACATAGATAGCCATAACATCTCCCCAAGCCTTCTCTCGTCCAAGCTGAGCAAACATAGTTATCTCAGCCTCTTCTGGTCATATTCTCCAGCCCTCAACCATTAATGCTTTTCTTTTGATGGGAAGCCCAAAACTGGAGACATCACTCCAGATGCAGTTTCATAAGTGCCCACCAGAGAGGAAGCATTCCTCGCCTTGACGTGCTGGCTGTGCTCTGGCTAACACAGCCCAGGTTGCCCTGCCTTACTGCAAGGACCCACGGTTGCTCCATCCTTCACTCTCTGGCCTCGTCCAAAACCACTGACCTCCCACTGGCCTCCAGAGATCCACAGAAGTCAGTGGGAGATTTTACTCTCACTATGGTGGGCAATGCTGCTGAGGCTGAGCACAAAGATTTGGGAACAGACAGTAAGAAATGGCTAAAAACTTCTTGGCTCTGGCTATATTGTTACCAAGGCAGCAGCAGGTAAGCCTAAGTCAACTGCAGTGTGATTTTTTTCTTTTCTCTTCTACTTACAAAGTCAAAGTTTATTTTTCCTAAGCTGGTTTAAAAACCATATTAAATGCAGATGAATCAAAATTTAATTTTAGATCGAAAATGCATCTGTGATGGAAACAGAGTATCAATCACTAAACCTCAATATTGTGTCAATGATCCGTCTGTTTGCTAAAAGTTCATGTTGGCTGTAAGAAACGTGACATTTACCACACAAATTTTATTACTTTCTCCCCATTCACCTCTTGCAATAAAATTGAGGGGTTTTTTTCCCTATAAATCATCTCTAATTTAAAAGAACTCAGTTCTAAAAAGCTGAGATTTCAAAATAACACATTCTGCTGTTCCTCTTGCAAAAATAATATGCTGTTCCTATGGAGCAGCCTCGTATATAACATCCCTTCTTGTCACTAACTTGTTGCTGTCAAGCATAGGCTGAGACAGCAATTTCCTTCTAAGCACTTCTCATCTGTCAGCTACAACTTTCCAAAAACTATTCTTTAGGCCACAATTCCTCATGTCTCTAAACCTGCATTCAATATTTCAGGATACTTGAGCGGGACAACCGTCCCAACTATTTTATGCTTATCAGCATCTACATGGTGCTGTTTTGTGATTATGCTGGTGATGCCCTGGCAAAATTCCCCATCAGGTACACTATTTCACATCCTTTTTCCTAAGCCATGTGCAGTGTAACTGCGCAGTGTGAACCTGAGCAGACGCTGCAGTCTGTTGAAAGCATGGCTGCATCGCCGTGAGTCGTGCATGGAGCTGTACAGAAGGCATCCGCCTTGCGGCAGTCCTATTTATTGTGCTTTCTGCAAGGGAGCCTGGAGTGAGAAAAAACCCCAGAAATCCATAGTGCTCAGCTCTGTGCAAATGTGAATAAAGGCTCACTTCACAGCTCTAAAAAGAAAAGAAAAATAAAAAAAGGTGCATGTAACTGTGACGGTGTGCTCCCCCCCTGCCCCCAACCTGGCCCTTATCTCCCGTAACCCTGCTCCAGCGACAACCATCAGTGGCAGTGGTAATGGGTGTGTCGGGTTGTGACAGCTGCATCCTTTCGAAGTGGATTCGGGAGACACATAACACCACAATAGTCAAGGGCTATTGTGCAGCGCCTAACCACAGTGAAGAGGCTGGGACCTGAGGTCGGTATGCAGATATGACTATGAGTCATCTTACCCACCATAAATAGTGAACAGCCCGAGAGCCCTTGGAGCTCTCCTGCACGGCAGCGGGCTGCACGCCAGGATCCCCCCTTGAGTAGGGACGCCTCTCAAGGTTACTCCTGGAGGTTGAAAGATTCCTTGCCGTAACAGATCCTCAGTAAGTGACTGACAGCATGCTAAACTTTGAAATCTTAGCTAAGTGATATAAAGGACTGATTGTGTATATATAATCGGTTAGACATAAACCGTTGACCAAGTCTGGGACTAGGATTGGATCTAGCTGCCCCTAGACTCCTCTCTAAGAAGGACTTTAGAAAGCAAGGGCATCCTTTCTGAACCTCATGACTCAACGGGAGGGTCTCCCTGACAGTTTTTGTCCTGTCCTCTATGCAGTAAATAATCAGGTACACCTTGCCATCGAATCTTGTTAAATCGCTGTTGCATTTACTATTGAACCTTGTTAACTCACTACTTTATACAATAAAGTATATTTTGCTTCTCTCTTACGAGTCAAGTGCACTCCCACTCCTTCCATGACAGTAACTCTATAACATACAAGTACAAAGTGCTTCAAGATCCTTCAGTGAAGAGCTGTCCTCATCACATAGTGTCACTGCCTTCATCTACCTACATATGGATCTCCCCACTTCTCTATGTATGTATGGCCCAAGTAGGAGCACTGTACTCTGTTTAATCATAGACTTTTGGGGGGGGGGCAAAATTTATTCAAAAACAGTCGCTCCCCTCCATAGTCTATCTATTATGAGACATCATAGCTGCATGGAAAAATTCATAATGAACAGAGACAAAGTTAATTCCCCAGCACCCAGCTGAACAGCTGTGCGAGATCCAGAACTGGAGAGGTTTTCAGCAGAACTGCATGTGCTTTTTTTGGTAGACTTTAGTACTGCTTTGCTTTTAAAAAAAATTAATGTGTGCTTCTCTCCAGCCGTAAAATATACCCATATAAATGTGTTATCTGTCTATTAGTTTCCTAAGTGAAAAATGTATTGGAATCTCTGATTAAAAGGGACAAAGATATCCCTCATTGGTTTTGACAGGTTGGATATTGCCGAGCAGTATCTTCCTCTCTTCTGCCAGCAGAACAGCTATTATGACACCAGGGCACGCTCTCATCAATGGACGGGCTGCATTATAGTTTAGCATTTTTTAATTTTATATTTTTATTCCTCTGGGAGTGAGCATCAGTATGTCCTGGCCCTCATCTTACTTTACCCCAGTGCAACTAAATTCAGATATAAAATCCACTGTCCCATCTCTAAGAGGACAATTCCCTGCTGCAAGCGCTGCTCTCCTGGCAAGGGAGACGTCCTTCCCCGGGTCTAGATGGCTCTGGGGTCATACCCCTGCATAAAAGGGCTTTCAATAGCTAGTGCGCGAGTTACTCAATTTAATAAAAGACAGTTAATGGTCAAATTTATCCAATGAGAAAGGTTAATTAGAAAATTTGGCCTGGATTGACAATGCTTTAGGTTTCCCCACGACAGGCAACCTGTGTAAAGCAGCACGCAATCAGTGTGCTGGTGGTGCACGCTGCTACCTCAGGGATAAAGCAGGGTAATGGAGAAGCAATCTGCTTTCCCCCATAGCTGTCAAGCCCTTGTTCAGTAACGCTGGCTGTTGCCTGACAAGTGCGAGTTTTGTTGAGGAAGACAGAAAGGAAACCAAAGCTTCGGTTTTCTACTTCACCTGCCAGCACCTTGGCAGATGGCGTAAACGGGCCATTTGGCTATTGTGTAGGAAATAGGCTGTAACAGCTCTAACAAACCCAAGTCAGAAGAATTCAAGGTTTTCTTTCAAAGCTTTCACACTCATTTTAAATTCCCCGACCTGTGAGCTAGCTCACTGCCATCTAAGAGTGCACTGTTCACTAAATGAGGTTTCAAGCTGCCACAGGTTTTTCATTAGCAATCTCATGATCAGGACCATCCTATTCATCGCTAACGTTTGTGCCAGCATCTTTTTCAAAAGCCTCTGTTGAATTACGTTCCTCCTGACAACAAACCCACTCCTGTCATTTTGTTCCAAGTTTGCTTGGTGGTTTTCTTTGTAGTAGATAGTAATGAGGAAAACCTGTAACAAAAATGCTTTCTTTTAAAATTTATGCCATAGCAGAGACTAGTGCCCTGTAAAAACTGGACTTAAACCAATAGGGACCCACTGGATACCATAGGGAACCCAATATGATTCTAAATCTTTTAACTGAGGATGGTCCAGCACGTGTAACAAAAGACAGAACTGAAATGACATGTGTTTTATAACTCAGTGAAAAAGTACAGCTATCATTTAAACACAATTTATTAACTGCCTTCCAAGATATCAAGATATCCTCCGACAAGATCAGATCCTTTCACTGTCATTGCGCAAGAAGAGAAGTCTCTAGAGACAAGATCAGCAGTTTAAGAAGGGGAAAATACTAGCTTAGGGGAAGGAGAAAATAAATGTTTACTTAGGAGACAAGGTCAGTCCAATGATATAAGCCAGAAGGAACTGTCCTTGCCTTCCAGCCTGAGTCTCCAGTTGGAGACTTTCACCGTGTCTTTCAGGGACCTCCGGAACCCAGCTGGAACATGCCATCCCCTCAGGCAATGGCTCACGCTGCTCCCTGCTGAATGCCAAACTGTTCCTGAACGAAGCAGATATCTGTCCAGCTGCCTGGCTCCAAGGGACGGTCAGGCAGCGGAGCCCAGCTCCTCGCTCTCATGAGCATCCACATCATATAACGACATTTATAAGACATCAAAGTCCAGCTTGTGTTTCCTGCCTTTGTTCTGCTGTTCCCAAAGTTTACCCCATCAATGGCTGGCAACCTTCTCCTAATTTCCACACTAGATTGGCTAACGACTGATGTTATCACTGTGCGTTTCTCTAAATTGCCCTCCAGCTTGAAGTGCTCTACAGCTAAACAAGTTTTTGTTGTTCATCCTTCCTCCTCCCAATGAAGTTAATACTCCCATATGTAATCAACACACTCGGAGAGCTGAACTTAAACTAAAGAGAATTAAGTGGAATTACTCAAACAGTGTGTTGAGAAAAAAAAATGTAGCTATTTATGTTTTGATTTAAAATTGATTTAAGACCAATCCTCCTTAGACTTCAATGACAAAATTGCTATAATCTTCAGTAGGACCAGAACTTCATATCACAACATATCCTGGGGAGCACTTAAACACAAGTGCACACTGCCAAACAACCTTCTACTCAAATCGTTTCCATTCCTCCTGCTTACATGCAAAAATCTATCAAAAAGGGTCTTCTGCAGAGTGCCCAGAAGTCATACATTTCAGACTATTTTGGGCTAGAGATGGGAAGACAACCCCAGAGTCCTAACAACCAGGACCTGACTTAAACATCTCTGATGACGACAGTTATGACAGGGAGATAAGAAGAGCAAGCTGACATTTTCTTTATTTTAAAATGCCACTGAAACATTGACAGAAATGCAGACAAAGTAAAGCCTGACAGGATGTTGCTGATACCTCCTCCCTTGTTTTTCCAGATTGGGCTGGAAAAACATCCTCTCCACATTCCTTTATGTGAGTCAAGGTGTGCACGGCAGCAGCTTAGCTGTGGGAGTGGGGCAGGGACAGCCCTGGTAGCTGAACCGATTTATTAAGTATGCTGCAGCACTGAGTACAGCTGGGACTAAGGGAAAGTTTATCAGTAGGGTGATCTGAAGTGAATTTTTGCACATTACTTTTACAGCACTGTAGAAAACCTGAAAGCTTGGGCAAAGTGGTTTTAAGTCGAACCTAACAGGTGTTCATAAAAGGCAATGAAAAAGATTCAGTAAATCATTTTCTTATTCTGTAGTCATTGTCTTGCAAGAAATAGATTATAATATTGGAGTTTGGATGGGGTCACAGTGATGGCTGACACTGGATGGAACAAAGAGCTTGTCTTTTCAATAAGAAAACAGCTACACAAAAGCTGGAGGTTTCTGGCCTTTCAGATTGCAGCCCAAGAGAAAATGATGCTTTGACACGTAATGTCCTCCTTGCTGCTACACTGATCACAGCTTCTCTTGATGGTGAGCATGCAGGACACGTCAGGTTCTGGTCACTCTCCCAAAATGAAGTGGAAGGAGTCCAAGTCTCTGAAAGAAACTAGACACCTTAGCAAATCCAGAATACCATCCCAAAACATCTCAACAACTAACAGATACGCACGAACTCTATACAAGCATCAGTCTTTCACATTAAAGTATGAATTCCTCTCGGCTTCCCTGGAAGTGCCTTTGTACCGATCTCAAGGGTAAGCAGCCTGGATCGAGAAAGGAGGCACTGTTCTGCTCCTCCTGCCAGGGGGGCTCCACTGTGTGAAGTACTTCTTTTATCTGCTCGGACACCAATCATCTCACTCCTCTCCAAACTGAGGAGTCCTTTTTTTATTCTTTTTCTCCTCCCCTCGTAAGGCATGTCCTTCATCCTACCAATCACATTTTAACTTCTTTATCTCTAAATCTGATTTTATATACCAGAAGAATGACACTCTGACTTGATATTCAAAGTATGTATTTTATGTAGTATAAACCACAGTTCTTTGGTTAACCCTTTTTTCACTATTTTAAAAGACAAATTATCCATGACTTATTCTGGAGAGACAATGCTACTTTTTTTTTTTTTTTTTTTTCCGTCAAAGCTTTAGTTTATTCTTAGCCTTTTGAAGTGAACTGTCTTCATACCTTCTGCTATAATCACTGTAAAGTGACAGACCCCCAGACAGAAATGCCACTCACTTGGTCTAGCAGGGAATGGAGTAACCTGCTCTTTGGAAGAGCTTGTGTCCTCACCAAGTGCAGAGGGAGCCCAGAAACCTAACATATCACCCTACTACTCCAGCACCTCTTGGACCATAACAAAAAGTGCCATTCACAAAGCGACTACTTCACAGTAAGACTCATATCAGTTAATCTGGACTTTCTGAATCACCCAGGCTCTGTGATTTTATCTAGCTCATCCTTCACCAAGTCAACACTAAGATAAAAACCAAGGCAAGTACCTGGGATTGAGCTGAAGAGACCATCACGCCATTGCAATTGTTGGAAGTTTGGTTCAATGGTTACTCAATTTCTCAGTTAAAAACTGCACCTCATTTCTGACTAGAATTTATCTAGCTGTGCATTTTAGTCATTTTACACTTTTGGCTGAATAGAGTTCTTATACCGTATGATCGCTTTTGGTAAAATGGAGAGTTTTCCACATAAGGCAAAATTTCTGGCCTCAAATCATTTTAGCGGTTTATCTCTGTACTCCTTTCACTTCTTCACCGTTTCCCTTATAACACAGAGCCCAGAACTAGACCCATTTATTGGCTTTACAAATGCTACACAGAATGTAATATCACCTCTTCATTTTCATGCAACTCCTCCTTTTAGAAATATATCATCCTGCACTTACACTGTTTAGACACCATTTAATCAGGATACTATGCAGATATTTATCTTCTTGTACACTTGAGTCATAATTACTACCTCATCCATTCATCATTTTTGTCGCTATCCTATCAATTTACTGTAACGGACTTCCCCAAGAAGGGCAGCTCAACAATTGCACACAGTAGCCAAGTGGTCTTACCCAGCTGCATGTTCAGGCGTCTACAGTTCTGAAAGGTAAGGAATAACCGTAGGTCACATTTTGGAAGAAAACCGTGTCATTTTTATTGACATGCCTCCTTGAAGATTTTCTTCGTAAATTCAGAAGTCAAAAGATGCAATTATAAGACCATTCATCACTCCTATTAACTTCAGTCTTGGCTATGGAGTGTTATGGCTCCTAAATGCCTCTTACTGACCAGTAATAAAGAATGCAAATAAAAAATTGGTTTATGGTACAATGCATACTTAGATTATCAAAACTATAAACTCTTCATGACAGCACCATCTTTTTCCTATGCCTTTATACAACGTGATGGAGAATTATTCCATGATTCATCCAAGCTCCTAGTCTCTAGGAACACATAAATAATTTATAACAATAAGCAGTTAATTAATTTTCCAAGTAATGATATTGTTACTGTTTTGCCACTTTTGGGTAGGCACTAGAAATATTAATAGATATGGGTGATGGGCAAAGCAAAGAATAGTCAATGATGCAGAAGATTAGACCATTCCCGAATGAAACGCAACTTACACTGCTCTGTGGGAAATTGATTCATATGTGAAAATTCGGACCGGATATGTCAGGAAACTAATTATTCAGAGGAAATCAGTAAGCCCCAGAGCTCTGGCGGGAACAGTATGTGTTAATCTACATGTAGCCACTCAGGGCTGTATGTTTTTTCAAGGGGATCACCACCTGTGCAATGCTCCTATTTTGAAAAATGCTAATGGCTTTTTCAGAGTACACTCAGCACACAAAAGCAGTACAATCATGCACATCTACCTCAGGGTGACAAGCGCTCGTGCACAAAAAGCAAATCAGGCTTTGCTTAACTCAGGTCAAAATTTAAGGCTATTATGGTTATTTCTGAATCCTACCACCTTTCTACTCTCAGGAGAAGCTGTCCTTTTTCTTATAACATTCTTGTGCTTCCTCCAGTGCCATAAACATTTCCATTTCTCTCTATTCTATGCTGCCCATGCTTTCTCACAGAGGCAAACGATGCTCATTTGCTCTTACAGAAGTGTGACTCTCAGCAATGAGCCCATCCTTTGGCCACTTGCACTGGTCAAAGTCGCTGGAAGCATATTAGGATGCACAAGCAGTGCGGGAGATGCAAGACAGACGAAGTACAGCGTTTGTCATTAACCGAGTACTTAAATTTGAGCTAATGTCACTTCTATAAGTAGGCTGCTGCAAAACAAAGATAGGAAGTACAGAAGAATAAAAAGATTTCCTTCAAACAGAAGTGCCTATATTTTTGCTACTTAATCACTCATAAGTCTAAATTCAGGTGCCTCGTGTAAATGTCCTACTGACATAAGTTCCTAAATTACCTGTCGAACCAGCAGAGAAGGTTAGATGCCTCTGACGGTGTCCAAAGACATCTTATCCCCGGTGTAAAGCTGAGGGTAGGAAGGCTGGATCCCAGCCTTAGACATCCAATGTCCAGTTAGTAAATAGTCCACATATTCTGCCTTATGGGCTTGGGCCAAAGGGACTTGCCAAAGCCAGGGGAAATCAGTGGTCCGACATTGAATGCCATCTTTATCTCCTAACCTCCTATCTGAATCCTCGAAAATCAAGCTCCTTACAGGCCCTCCAAAAAAAGTCCGGTGTCCTGGGTCTGATGAGGTCTGTAAAGAAAGCAACGGAACCATCAACATATTTCTCCTTTTCACCTTTTTGTTGTTACTAACAGTGAAAAAGTCTTCATAATTTTTTCCTAATCTTCTACAATACAGAATTAGAAACTTTAAACACAAGATCATCTCCTGCTACTGCCCAAAGTAGCTTCTTTTCTTCTCTTTGAAAGTGATTTTCTCCCTACAAAGCTGCTAAAAGCCCACTTCACCCCTTGGAGTCTATTTGTGAAGGCTCTCCATCATCCTGACAAACATTGCTCACTAGGAGCACTTGGCAATCTCACCCTGCAGGTTTTCCATGACATTCACTCCTTTTCCATCTTCTTTACTACAGCCCGATATTTTTCAAAACTGTAGAAAAAGTGACTTATTTATAGGCATAGATTGTGAGAAATCTAGCTGCTTTTGACGGGATGTTCCTTGTTACAAACACATCACCCTTCCACTTATCTCCAGCAGTGGACTGTATTATCAGCTAGGCAATTTATTTATGTGCCATCTTGCCTGTAGCAGCACGCTGTAGATCACATAGCTTCCCTTCGTTATCAGGTGTGACAAGTGGGTATGACAGAAGTGTGACATTAAAGGTTACAAGACTCAGATGCCTCTCCCAAGAGTAATCCAGTCCTGCCTTTCCTGCAGGACTCCTCTGCTTCCAGGCCAGGACTGGCAGCAAGGAGACGGAGATGTTAGTCCCACATTCACAGTCTGTTTCCCTGGGACATGCTTTACGCCCATCGCTACCCTTTCCAGCATGTTGAATTCTTGCCAGGGTTTTAATCTAGGAGCAACAGTTGTAGAACCACAGCTCTGGCTTTGCTTCAGACTCATGATCAATATAGCTCTTGTTCATGCTGCTTCTGCAAACGCATCTAAGGGGCAACTCATTCCGGAGGAGGGGGTTTGCACAGAACTTAAACAACACGGTTATCTTCTGGCTGTGTTGCAGCAACAGCTCAGGGCCCCATTAACCAGACTCTGTACAATGCCCTTGTCTTTCAGTGCAACAGGCATACGGTCAGTATCACAGGAAAAGGATTTCAGCAGTGCATGTGTGACATTTTGTTGTGTCCGTGCAAACATAAATGTCATCTCTAGTTTTTGCTAAATTCTATTGTTATCTTTTGCTCAGGAGATTTTTTGCATTTATCATAACAAACTTGCAGCCATTAAAAAAATGCCAGAAAGTGACCATAAGGATTAGTGATCTCATCTGCAGGGAAACTGCAACAGGAAAAAAAAGGGGAAAATCCCTCCATTATACAGAAAGAGATATTAAAGACAATTTTCAGGTGGAGTCTAAAGGTGGAGTAATTCCACATCCCTGCACCGTAACACCTGATAATCCTCTCACATGCAGAACAAAGGCAGGACACCTTGCGAGTCACCCATCATCTCTATGTTTCAACCTTCTCCCCGTAAACTCTCCTATTGTCATCTCTAAATTAAACTTCTTCAATTTCAAGGCTTTGAACAACTCCGCCTCAACTCGCATCTGTGTTAGGAAATTACCTCTTCTGTAACTGGCCATCTTGTTCCTTTCTCTTAAGGAGAAATCCTCTCAAAATCCACCCAGAGGTCCCATGTACACAGTCTTTGCAGACAAGACTGTCTTTGAAAATGTGCACAGGATGCAAACAGGCAGATGTAAGGGTCCTTAGTGTATTCTGCCCACTCCTGTTTGGTGAGAACCAGAGCTCCCATTACAGGGAGAGATCTTGCATATTGGGAAGGATTTCAGCAACTTGGCGGCTCTCATCTCACTACAGAGAGTATCCTCAGTGCCTGTCGCCCTCCCAGCAGTCTCGCTTCAGCTATGGAGCATCTCTACGGATGCCGCAGAGCCCTGAAACGCCCAGGGACACCTAAAACTGGGCTCAGCCTCAGACCAGCAATGCTCAGATTTGACTTGAGTGCCAACCCCTGGGATTCCTGTGGGGCTAGCTGCTTCATTTCACCCCATCCCTTGCCAACACGCTCCAATATCCATGTCCCCGTATGCTCATAATTCTCCCTTTTTGGAACAGTTTATACTGGCAAATGTATTATTCTTACATTATTTGTTAAAGATAAGGGATAGAATTATTGTCCAGGATGGGAGACAAGACCATTACCTCTTTCACTGCAGTAATATTTGTTATGCTTTCTTTTTAAAAGAATGACCACAGCCTTTTCAGGGTATTAACTTTTGTTTTCCTTTTCCTGTAGGACTACCAAAGAAAAGAGATTGAATATTTAAAAAAAAAAAAAAAAAAATCTCATGGAAGGGAAGTTTAACTTTAATAGCAACTTATGAATTTGTTTGGATCTCTTGATAAAGCTTAATTATAAAGCCTTCACGGAAGTAGCTTAAAAATAGACATCTCATGTAGCAGCAATAATGATGCTGGTAATCTTTTTTTTGTTTTCTTCACCCTTTTAAGAGATCGGAGTTGGGCAAGGACTGGGATAACAAAAAAGAAATTGGTTACAGTTAATTTCAATACAGTAAGGCAGAAAAGAACAGCAGATAAATCTTTCGGTACAGGAAACCCCAAAGCTTTCTTTGACATCTATGCAGATATAGCTGAATTGAGAACCCCGTGTTCATTAATAAATTTAATATCAGACACCTTCACTGACCTATCCAGATGTTGTCATTCCCCCAGCTGAGACCTTTTGAGAAAAAATATCCTAAAAAATGTTTTCAGTCGGGAAAAACACCCAAACTTTGTCACTTCAGGGGTGGAGGGGTTGTTCCTTACCTTCTCCCTTCCCCTTTTCTTCCCCTCCAAACTTCCCCCACAACATTTTCCTTATTTTTTTTTTAACCAGTTTTCCTTTGTTTTATTTTAGCACTGAAAAGGAATTCAGAGAAAGCAGGGCAAGCCCTCGAAAGAGTGGCTCAGTAAAAACTTTGATTATTCAAGCGGTTCCCACCAACAGAGTCGAGATCCACATGTCTCCAGGATAACAAACAACCCCATCTCCGATAATGACTTTTTCTAATAGTTTGGAAGGGAGATGCTTGTGGACTTCAACACTTCTTGAGCAGAGCAAAGAAAAACAAAGGACAGATATACAATTCAGTGACCTAAACTCTTAACCTACGCTAAATCAATGGCTAAGTGCCTTTGCCAAGTGCTTTGAAGAGTCTGGGAAGACGAAACTACCAGGGGACTAGTCCACACAAAACAGCGATAAAATGGACTTACATGGGATTTCTGCTCTCTGCCTAGGACTTGGTATAAGTGACCACTGTCGGCTGGGGAAGAGAAGGCAAACAGCACAGCTGATACTTCAGCAGCAGCCTTCACAGCGCCCTGCTGAGGCACAACGGGTGGCCGTTTCCCTTTTACCCATCACAACATGCTCAGCCCTCAAATATAAGTTTTAGGCAAAGATACTTAAACAAAACTAAGTGCTTGCTTCTTTGCAAAAGTATTTCTTAACTCCTTCTTTCCTGGAGGCTTCAAATTTTTCAGTTCCTCAAGGTTTCAAACCACGTCCATCGCCACAGCAGGGATGGGGCACTGCCGCGGCTCCCACCCGACGTGACAGCCTGCCTGCAGGTGGCTGCAGCGGCTGCAAAGTATCGATCCACAATTTAAACCTAAGACTAATGTTTGTTATTGTTCATGTGCTCCAAGCTCTGTAACGGCATTAATTCTATTTTCAGAAAAATAAAGTATCTTTAATCCCTTGCCTCCTTCCACTTTCTGGGTGCTTTCTTTCACTACAGCAATTTGCACGGTAGGGGGGAACTTGAGCCATATGCACAGAAACGTCCATTATGGATTGGAAGGGCTTTGCTACCATAATTTAAATATCTTGCCCCGTCAAATTGAGATTACAGCCTTGACGTACAAATGGACACAGGGAAAAAGGTTCAGGGAGCGAAAAATTAGCTGGACCAGTCCTGTTACATAAATGGAGAGGAATTCTCATAAGTTCAAGATCCTAAAGTTACAGGAGAGTTTCTTGCAAAGCATTAGATACTACAGCACTTAGTTTCGTATTCTAAACATCCTTGGTATATCCTTTCCTGTTTGTGGTTTGTTTTTTTTTTTTTAACTGATCTTCAATTCATCAGTATAAGAGATAGAAACGAATTACACTGAGGTGGCAGATCACCTTTTTGAGGAAAGATGAGTTGGTGATGAAGTTACATGGTGAGATGGAGATTGAATAATATGATTGTATGTATAATCCAAGTAGATATGGAAGTCTTTTTTTTTTCCTGGTCTAACACTGCATGGCATCATTTTTCTTTGGAGCCTTTAACATTTTCAGAAGAGAAAAGAACATTAAAAGAAACTTCTCATATTAAAAATCCAACCATCATGCAAGTTCTGCAAATCAAAAGCTGAGCTGACAATACGGGCAGCCTGAAATCGCATCCCCTTTTTGATTTAAATGCTGAGTTCTCATATTGTTACTGGAACTTCATGGATAATTGCCTACTCATACCCGTTGCTAATTTTTGCCTCCTGGTAATTTTTGCCGTGCTTGTAGCACCAGGCTGCGAACTCACTCCTTTTACTCAGGGAGGGAATACCTGTAAATTAAGGCAGTTCACCTGCACACAAGACCTCACAAGTGCTTTGGGTGGTAGCCTCCACTATTTCTAGCTGCTTTGCTACAACAAGTAGTGTCATCCTCTCCTGCCATGTTCAGAAGTACGCTCTGAACACATGGGCTTGAGATGGTGCGAGATTGCCTTGGATAAAAGGCGGCACCAGCACCCCCCAGCAAAACCTCCAGCACAGCAGAACGCAGGGACATGCCGGCCAGGAAAACTTAATTTACGGATGCTAGGTGGTGCTGGGATCCCTGTGACGGAGAATTTCAAACTGCCGTCAGAAAAAATAAAAAGACAAAAATCTGAGTTTATTGTGCCTCCAGAACCGGGCTAAAAGGCGAGACTGCGAGATACTGATTGCATTAGTAATTCTGTGCGATGCAGGAGCATCTTTCTGGGTCCAACCTCTCCTTTAGAGCAGATGAGCCACGTTCTTCACACATTGTTCTTCCTCATCCATATGCTGATGAGTACACGATAAAATATTTGTGTTAAAATACAAGATCAACCTAAATTTTACCATTTTTACCTCCCTTTAAGGCCTCCGTATGTAATAATTTCCAAAGACGTCTACTGAGATAATTCCAAAAGGAAAGAATATAATTTTTTTCAAAAGAAACCTACTTTTGCCCCAACTGTCTTTTGACCTAGAAATAGCCACGTAGTCTGATATTTTTGCTTAAAATGAAGTTTCAAGATTATGAAGGCATAAAATTAGGAAAGAATCCATACAAAGTCTGATTAAATGAAGAAGTGGTAAATATTACACTGATCTGTAACCACCCGTGTACCTCAGGCCTTAAGAAAGGTGACTACCAAGCTACATGTTTGTAACTAATAGAGGTTAAATAAAACAACTAAGAAAGCTTTTTGCTAGCGCAGGATCTTAATCACAGTTAAATTAGCAATATGTAACGCTAAACAGTAACTTCTAAGCTGTAATTCCTCATGTCTGAGGAAATACATTCAAAAAAGCCTGAGCAACCTCAAAGGAACTTTACTAAAGACTTGATGAAGCCCCAGGAGGGGGAAGGCAGAGGGTGGCACCTCCGGCCAGGGGCAAGGCTCGCTCGGGGAAAGCGCAGGTGCTGTGTGTGCCTGTGAAATGCAGCCAGAGGGAGGGATGGCAGCAGCAACGCCTGTGGCAAACCCAGCAGCTACAGGCGATGTGGCATGAGATAGCTGCACGTGAGCATCGACCCTTCTTTTAGAGCAGTAACAGAAGTGCCTTGGCACGTCTGCTGGGTGAGGAGCCTGCTCCAGCAGACCCCACTGCCCAGCCACTGCAGGGCAGGGACCTCCTGGGGGGCATTTTCCTAAAGAAAGAGGCAAGGAAGGACCGCGGGAGGAGAACAGATGAGCCTGGGCCATTTTCTTTAACGAGAGTTTCTCACCACCCCTCTGGCACGGTGGTTTCCCAGGCACTGCACGACCCGTAATGCCATCCCGAGAGGCTCAGCCTGGGAACCACCGTAAAAGCTTATTGCAGCTGTGGAAGCGAGAGCAAACTAGAAATCACCCATTAGCATCACCCCGTCCGGCAAAGAGACACTTTGAAATCCTCTGGCTGGTTCACAGCCATTCCTGGGCGCCTGCTTTATTATACACCAGGGAACTCATTTTCTGATAAACAGAACTTGCCGCTTGTTTTTTAAAAGGGTAAGCATAACAACTTCATTAGAGCAGCTGGCGTTTTGATGATACTTCTCACAGCTCACCTCAGCCGCCACGTCCTCCCTCCGATAGGAGAAGGAACAGCAGCCATTTTATTTATTTATTTTGATAGGCAGAATTTTTCTGTAATCAAGTATTACGTTTTAAGAAGCTGATTTTCTGAAGCATGAAATGGGTATATAAATGCAATTCCATGACCTGTAACATCCAATTTCAGAATCTTTTATCGAGCAACAGCTATCTAACAGGAAACTAAAGATTCTCATTTCTTGGAAAGTTAAATGTAAATATTCAAAAGCATTAATCATGCAAAGTGAACTTTGGAACCTTACATTTATTTCACATGTTTGGGTTTATTTGAATAAACCCAAAATGCAATGGTTTGTTGAGTTGGGTTTTTTTCCCCAAAGCCTGGGCATGTGTATCAAATTGCTTTTTCACACCCTTTCTTTCTGTATCCCGCACAGACATAGCACCAGATCAAAGCCACCACTTATGGCCTGGGGAGCGAAGCTGCCATTCCTCCCACCCCATGAGAACAAGGGCTACCTGACATTAGAGGTCCCAAATCCTCACTGAACTGTGTCAGACCTTCAGGGACACAGGGAATCGGGGCGCAGTCCTGTCTCTGCAGTCAGAGCTGCTGTGTTCGGGGAGGGCAAGGTCGCACTGGGGGCGTGAGGGGCACTAGACACGGATTTTAGTGCAATGCAAAGAGTCTGTGCCAGGACTCAGAGCACAGAGCTCAGCTGGTCCTCAGTCTGGGCTCTTGCCTACACTTACCTTTATGCTTTTCTCCTAGATCAAAACATCCCTGTTTTACGGTTCTTCTAATAAACGGTGCTTTGCTTTTTCCAGCTAAACGGTGCATTGCTTTTTCTCCATCTTCAATCTCAAAGGCGCTTGTTTTGCCATGAACAGACTGATTCCCCAGGCCCTTACTACTGGTGATTATTATTTGGACTGCAGTGGTCTGTAGCAGTCCCAGGCTGCAATAAGGATCTCCGTGAACCAGGCTGATTGCATCCTGAAATACAACAGATAAAGCACTTATTTCGGCATAACATCCCTCCTAAGCAGAGATGCTCATTTGCTAACCCAAATTGTGGCAGTTTTATAAGGTTTCAATGTTTCTCTTCACTGAATAGCATTTTTAAAATTACTTTAAAACCTAGTGGCATTTTCCAGTCGAGCTCTACAGGGAAACTCATTGCTCTCCCATACTGCCAGGCACTGGGCACAGTCCTGGCTCTGCAGTAGCTCTCTGGAAATGCCTACGGCCAGGACAGCGCTGCTTGGGAAAGCCGGTGGCTGAACGAGCATCCAAATTAAAGACAGTCATCGGGAGAGGGTAGTGACTAGCAGAGGGCTAACTGTTTGAGAGTTCAAATATTTGCCCAGTCACAGGGTGACCTGGACTACTAAATGGATCTGGAATACCAATAACCACTTTTCTTGGGTCAAAACTTGGGTTGAGAGTTCCCCAATCTTGTTTATCTGATGACACTGCTGCTACTAGGCACTGCGAGAGAGGGAACAACACAGAGGGAAAAGGTCTTCATCTCCTTAAACTGGTTTTACTACCTAAAGAAATGCTTGTGAAACTGTGTCCTGGAGCCTCTTACGTAGGTTAATTGCCAAAAGAGAGTACCAGAGTAGTGACCTAAGAGCTGAAAGGAATTAGATCTGCAGGGTCCTGAGATGGGCTCTGCTTTGACACTCCTCATCATGACAACACTGCACAGGTCCACATTTAAAAGATAAACAGTCGTTTTTCTTTAATTATCCAGCATCTGTCTGTTTTTATAACTCTATATGAGCACAACAGGCCAAATTTACAAGGGAATCCTCGAAAGGTTGAGCTGGAGTTTCGTTTAATTGTGATCCCATTAAAAACTCAGCAGCAATAACCCCACTGATTTCAACAAGCTCCAGTTTGACCCAATTGATTACGCTATGCAACGTAGAAATAAGAAGAGGCTGGGCCACTCCCTGTGCGGTGGCACTGGGCACTGGTGCGGTACTCACCCCTCCAGGTGAGAGTGACTTCATCCAGATGGGAAAAACATGCACGCTCCTTCACCCCCATGATAGAGCGTCCAGTTTGAGTTCAACCATAGGTGTGACAGAAAGGGGTTCTTTAAAAACACCAGTGAGGATGCCTGTGTGACAGTCACCTTTCCAGACACATGAATAATCATCAAGCACCAGCTGTTGTACAAGTCTCTGTATTGCTGTTGGATGAGCAGACCTGGAAGAGCCGATTATCAACGTTCTTCTTGAGGGGTGCAGTAATAGGAGAAAATGTTAATTTGGCAGGAGAAAAAGACATGTCGCTTCAGAAATGTGAGCTGCCACTTTAGCGGTAGAATAATTGCACCTCTCGGGAGAACAGGGCTGTGCCCAGGAAGGGTGAAGGAAAGCTTCCTCTGCATGACAATTTGAGGAACCTTCTTCCTTTCATAAATCCTCTGCACACACAGGAAAAAAAGGCATACAAAGGAATATTTCCATTGAGGTTCTGGAGGAGATGTTGAGGGAAGAGAAACATAAAATCTTCTGGAAAAAGAAGGGAGAGATTTATTTGGGCTTAATTAAAATTAATTAGCATAGCAATACCATTTTGACTTCGTAAGCTTTCTCCACAAATCTCATCTCTCTGGCTACCGTGGAACGGGGATTGCTAGAATTAGATGCATGGCGTATATACGCATCATTTTCTATTACCGTGGGTTTTTAAGCCTGTGATACTGGTACCCGAGCACATAGTGGGGAACTAGAATGCTAAACAGCACAATTTGCACATCTAGTTTAGATTCAAACTTTTTTATTATTATTAAATGGAGGCAGGAATCATCTTCAACCCCCTTTGCAATAGAAGAAACTGTGGTACTGAGAAGAGCCTCATCCCTGGGCCGAGCTCCGAGAGCAGGGCAGTGGCAGAAGGGCAAGCACAGCTCCACTCATCTTGCGGTGGAAACCCTTCGTCCCCTTGCTTACACCTAGAGCCATGTCCCTTCCTTCCCTCCCCACTCCAAATAGTGTTCCAGAGAGGAAGGTATTTTTTAATAAGACAATATTGCAAACACAACTATAATAATTTGGTTCAAGCATTTTCACTTTTCATTTGACTAAGTCACACAATGCTTTCTGCTGGAAGTATTTCACAGGAAGGAACGCATCTGCCCACGCTGCCGGGATAATAACGCCACAGGAAAAGGGAGGGCTTGTGGGAACAGTCAGAGTGATCAAGCCTTCTCCTGAGAATAAAAAAAACAAAACCCCCAAAACCCCTCACCTGTGTCCTACTACTGGCTAGCTTGCTTTCCAGTCCCACCAGTCATCTTATCATACGGGCGAAAGAATGAGAAGGATAACAGGGACTGATGTCAAGAGCTCAACCGGTGCTCCAGGAGAGACCCCAGATGCGGGGCTGTGAGATGACATCTGTCCTCCGAGGGCTCTTCGGGTAAGAAAAAGCCAGGGAAAGATGGAGCTGCTTGGAATTGCTATAGCACAAGATGAGCAGATAAGATATTTTTACCAATTAACAAAACCAATCAGTAGATTTTTTTTTGGGGGGGGTAAGAAATTCTACTTCTAAGCCATGTTGGTGGAATGCTAGTGCTGTTGTTCTTCCCAGGTTTTGGTGGGGTTTTTATTTTGGTTTCTTAGGGAGTCAGAAGGATATTAGTGTTTGGTTTTCTTTTTTGAAATAAATAATGCCAAAACACGGAGGTCCAAGACTCTTTGCAGGCATCCTTCATTACGGTGAAACATTGTCCATTTTGGTGGATGTTACATTTCATAAAGGATAGAAACCAAAAGCTTTAGTAATCTGAGCTTGCTGCCTCTGCGTGATGCACCTGAACCTTCAGAGTCTGAATAGCAGAGGAGGGATTTCAGAAGCGCTTGTCCCGCCACCAACTCTGCTCACACTGAATCGATGGCAAAAACTCCTGTAAAGATCCTACCCCTTATCCTGTGGCACTAATAAAACCATCTCAGCAAAGCAACAGCACAGTCACTGGACTGTTTTAAATTCAAGCCACAGCTTAATCAAAAAGCTGTTGATGGAGAAAAATTTGAGCGCAAGCTAACGGGCTGTGATGAGCCACTCCATTCCTCGGCATTATTCACAGGCTGTTGGATAAAAACTCCCACTCTGAGGAAGTGGAAGACAGGGTAGCCTGGGACGAACGCTTTGTGATCACACCAGCTTGGGGAAAATGGCATACTGGCTTTATTTAAAACTAGTTTTTTGATAAGGCTGAAAAATAGTAATTAAAGAAAAAACACCACCAAAAATCTTCCACCATTTTAGCACATGCAAATCAAGACCAATCCCTGCTATGTTCTCACACTCACATTAATGCCATACAGAACAGAATATGATACACAATATTTATTTCTTTTTAACTGGAGAGCTTTATCACCTGCAACAAGGTACGTATTATAGCAGCACAAGGAGAAGGCTGTGGGAGTGATCAAGAAGAGCAATAGCCTGCTCCAGAAGCCCACAGCCTTTCAGCAGAGCTTTTTCTCTGTTCAAAGGTGCCAATTCAACAAAATTCATGTGTTCTTACAGGAGACACACACGTCTTTTGTTGGAAAGCAAGCATGGAGTCTCCCACCTGCTACCAGCCCGCCTCGGGAACGTGCTCCTGGTCTACAGCAGAGACTGGAGCAGCACAGCCAGCACCTGGGGGGACCCAGCTAGAAACCTCAGGGCTTTGGGATCTCCAGACCCATTTTACCAACATACCTGAGCTGTAGCTTGCAGCAGAGGAGCCCTAAGTTCCTCCAGGCTCAAGAGAAGCTACCCATGGTGGTGTCTCCTCTGAGATAAATAGCCTGTGTGTAATGTGCCCCAGCCCGTTTATTTAAAGTTAACTCGGGTGCCTATAGTGCACACTGCCAGTTTACCCTAAGCAGCTCCTGCATTTGCAAGCAGTAACTTATCAGGGATGAGGAGGGTTTAGCAAGTTTGTCATCCCGTCTTCCATACCTCCTGCTGAAGGCACCAAGGAGGTGATGCCATCTACAGGAGGAAATCTTTTATGCCCTTGAAGGGAACTGCTTGTCTGATAAAATTCAACAAATATTTCTATATATTTATCCTGCTCTCTGTTTATCTGCATCCCTTTAAGAAAAGAAAGCAAAGGAAAAGCAGCTGTTTTCTCCCTGGGTGCACAAAATAATATTCAGGAAAAAACAATAAATCGGAAAGCAAAGCATTTTACACTCAGATTTACAGGATTTTATTGTCTGGACAGAGACAATAATGATCTTGGATGACATAGGGAGGGATCCTGCTAGAAGTGTCATGAATCTAAACCAAGACTCAGAATTTACAGGGCTGTCAGGGTTATTGCTTGCTCCTAATTTGCTGTTTATCTTAGAATAATGCATTACCTTTCCTCTGCCTCACTATTTAGGCCTGAAGCTGATACACTGATTTCAATAGCATCACTACAGCAGTGAAAATGAAACTAGCTTGAGGACCAGAGTAGCTCATGGTATGAAATGTAGTTTAATATGCTTATCTTTGCTGAGAGAAAGATGTCTAATACCAGCTCAGGAAGATTTTTTTTTAATAATTCAGCATGGTACATGTTAAAATGTTGAAAATTTTCCGACTCACGGGTACAGGGAAACAAGTTTTAACGTTGCAGAATCTATCCATTCTGCAGCATGGACAGTGCTTCTCTCCTTTTCCCCAGCAGCATGCAGCTGGACTCGAGAAGGAACATCACTGAGCCAAGCTGGAGGCACAGCGTGGCCGGGCCAGCTGTAGGAGGCTGACACGACTCAAACCGGTCCACCTCTGCGGTATTACAAAACATTGGAACTGAACAAACCTTAAACATTATTAAGCAGATTAGGCCGAGAACGGCAAAAACCAGGCAACATCTCCTTCTGGGATTAGTTCACGTGTAAGGGTAGTGATGTCCCCAGCTCACCAAGCGGGGAGATGCAGCTGTGTTGTACCTAAGTACCACCCGGCATGCATCCCGAGAGGGATGCTAGCATCGGCTCTGGGGCGGGGGGCTTTCTGCCCTTCTGGTCCAAAGCAGACGGCTGCAAGAACAGGGAGCACACAGAACAATTGAAATGGGATGTACGAAGAAGACCAGGTTACTAAAAATGCAGGGGGTTGCTACCATTTCTGCACATTTTCTGTCTGACGCTGACTCTGGATCAAGTTGTCTCCAGTACTCTGAGCTGGAATTAAAAGAATGAGGAGAAAACAGAACTTATCCCGAAACACAGGCCTGATTTCAGTGAAATTCAGAAGCTTTGCTGTTTTCAAAGAAAAGCATTATACAGAAGTGGTCTGTATTTTTCAGTTTGGAGATGTACTTGTCAACAAAGTCGGGTCGTTTCTTTAAATACATATTTTTGAATAATTTTTCTTTTCCAGTGCTTCAATATTTCTGAATATCAGTCATGGACACTGTATTGGACCGGTTATTAAGAAGCACCTATTAAGAGAAACACACATCTATTATTGATTATCCGGTAACTGTTTAGGCAAAGGGGGGCCCACTCATTTTGCCCAGCAGAAATAAAGCTTTCGCTTGCTTGGAAACAAGGCACACAGTGTGATGAACAGCCTAATTCCAAAGCTGCTCAGACTAAACTATTTCACTCCAGCCTGGTTTAGGCTAAGCTGTTCAGCTAAACTGCTGTCTAGGTGCAATTAGCTGCATGGGGGTAGAGCCTTTCAGTGTGAGTTATTACTTCATTTAGACGGAGAAGTCAATCACCTAGTCTTTTATTAAAACTGTAACAACAAACCCAGCGATGGCTTCCCAGTGGCTTTCATTTAACACTATGGCCAGAGGATTTCAAAATACGCCAACCTTTCCACCCTTTGATCTCCAGCTACTGGAGAAGTTCAGATTTTTGCCAGCCTGTTTCTTTTTCCCATTTATTCCTCAATACTCAAGTGATTAAGTGACTAACCGCCAGCCAAGAGAGGAGCAGATGAGAAGCGGCAAACTGTATTTAAACAGGGAAGCTGGACAGATGAACAGAGGCTCTGACAACCCAGTCTACTCCAAAGGAATGCCAGGAATAATGGGTTAGCTAAAAATACAGAAGCCCTCACTCTCGTCTTCTGCCCATTGTGGCAAATACTCATTCCCCAGCTCCACACAGAGTAGATTCCGGGAGTTATGTCTGTGCTGGGGAAACTAAATGGCATCAATAAGTAAATTCCATATGGCACTCCCTGAACTGTTTCAGTGAGTAGCTGGATAATGGGATTGGGGTCTGGAGGCAGAACAGCAGGCTGTGCCCTGGCTGGTGCCAACGAGGATCGCCCCAGTAAGTTACTGGAAGTCTGCCGGTGTGCAGCAATACGTCAGCAACAGGGGATCTGGGCCTGGGCTTTCGAAAGATGTGAAGATGTGATCAGTGAGGCTCTCCCTTGCTGCTCCTGCTAGTTCAGCACCCAGAGTAGAGAGGCGATGCATATTTCCCTTTCAAATTTGGGTTGAATTCTCTGCACAGTGTTCAAACACCGCAGTTCCCTCTCGCGACAGCTTGTGGAAGTCAACACTCTCCCGCAATGGCTTTGACCTTTTCAGCGTTCGCTGATTTGATTAGCTGACTATTCATGTTCTGCTCTTTCGCAACCTTGATATCCTCTTGGAGAGGAGAAGGGGAGAGGGAAGCGGAGCACAGGCAGCTCATTAAATACGCACGGAAAAGTCAGGGAGAGTCACAGTACCAAATTTGGAATGCCTGCCTGGAAGACACGTGCGTTACAAGCTCGGTGGCTCTGTGCATCCTTTGGAGCCCTGCAGCCAGCGATTCAGCTGTGGGGTACGCAGTGACAGCCCAGTTTTCAAGGACTTCATACTGCTGCAAAGCATTTGAGTCAGGACACAGATTTTCATTTCATCCGCATTTTCAGTAACGAAGCGGCAAGGGCAAGCCCAACACAAGAAGTATTGTGTAAATAATTACAATGCTTTATTTCTCATACTTAGCATTTAAAGAGGTTTGATTTCAGGCTCAGATCTTGGCAACTACTTAGCAACTGATCTATTTTGCTTTTAAATTGTTCCTACAGCCAAGACTTTTTCGTCTCTCCAAGGAGTGGCATGCACAGTAATTGCTGGTTTATTGCAGTTTAATCATTGCAGGGTTCAGCTTCCTTGAAGGTCTCCAAATGAATTTAGCATTTCTCATATATTATGTGTGTGGGTATAATTTGGGTCCAGTCTTGTCATTTGCTTGAACTGAAGCACATTGCACTTAATTCTACAGACAGCCTGATATGGTAAATCTCTCCTTGCCTGTAAAGTATCATTAATATAGTCACTAGTAAAATATTGGTATGAAAGGTCACACAAGTTACAAGTCATTTATTATAAGAATTTAGGATGAGACTCTACACAGAAAGTGTTAAAGTAATCAGGTGGTAGCCATACCAAGAAAGCTGTTAGCAAAATTGTCATTAAAGAGATCTCCCAAGGGCCAGTTCTCATTCAAGTTCATTTGGTCTCAGTTCACAACACCAAAGTTCAAGTACCTAGAGCTGTACCTTGTTCCAGAGTGCACTCATCTTGTACAATAAACAGAGAGAACTGATGCTTCCACAGACAGATTCAGACATTAGGTGGCCTGGATTGCTCCGTGAAAGTGCCTGCCCTTAACAAATTTCAGTGTACAGATGAAGACAGCTGTAGTCTTAGCTCTGATCCTCACCCACGTGCTGGAAGCTAGGTGAGGTGGAGCTAGACCTCAACATTGCAGAAAGGTTGCACAGGTGTGTAGTTTTTCTGGCTGGAACCAGAGTTCTTACCTCCATGGCAAAGACCGATTAAACACAGGGAGGGATCTGGTAGCCTTGGTATACCTACTGCCATTGCAGCTAGGAGGAAGAATTTGCCTGCAAGCCATGGCTAAGGATGTCTTGGAGTAACAGAGGGTGGATTACCTCCAAGCAGTGAGGTGAGCTGGTCTAAAAGCAGCCAGTTCCCACAGGCTCCTGCCTGTGAATTAGTGAAAGTTCCAATTGAATTCAATCAAATCAGACTGTATTTTCTGCAAAATGTTTTCATTTCAATGAATCAGCATTTGCTGATGAAATCAGGTCAAGCAACTCGAGTCCATATTCCATCTTCACAAGCCTCTGTAAAAGGATTATTTTCAAAGGTCATATCCACCTGCTTCGTAGGTCTTCTAGATTGGGGAATAATTGAGAGTCAGAGCAATGTCTACACCAAGCTGAGCTAAAAGCTGACAGCTGAACATGTCTTTCAACTCTCGAATCTTAGTTCATGGATGAATTGCCTGAAGAGATCAGGTGGAAAAAAATCAATGCAAGATGTGACAGAGCAGCCCCTGTAGCTAATGTTTATCTGCTATGTGCCCATCAAACATATTCATCTACAAAATTCAGTCAATACCAACAAGAATTTTACCTGCGTGTGTGCAAGGAATACAGACCTTGGTCTAGTCACACACAGTAGTACGGAACATAAGGGGGTTTAGGCTCCCGTATTTAGCATAGATCACTGGCAGCTGAGTTCCTAAATACACAAGCATCTGCAGTTATGGCTTTCGTTAGGTAGACTTAGCTCCTGCTATCTCACGCTAATTGGATAGATAAAACCTCAGCTTTTGCAAAGACCCTGCCTAGTCTTTCACCAGACTTTTAGCGTTTGTCATCCAACAAGCTCATGTCCTGCCTCTCTGCAGATTCCAGTAGCAGCTAAAGAAATTCTCATTCTGTAGGTAGTTAGGTGGCTGTGAACGCCAGCTTCAGGTGACATTTTTTAAAGGAATGTAATTTTATTAATTATTAAGAATCCTTGCCCATTTTTTCTTAGAATCAGGTTAAGTGATATATTTCTTGACAAAAGTAATTGCATTACTGTAATAAAAAGTCCAAAGCACAACAGGTACTTCACAGCTCTGATAAATTGGGGTGGGGTGGCAGAGTAGTTTGTGTACTAGGTTTTTCCCTTTGTACTAAGGGGTGAAATGTGACTTCCACGGATTTCCCCTCCACCCACAATTAGTAGATTGTGTCCCCATCAGTCCTGGTGGGGTGATGGGGGGCTTAGGAAACTATATGGTTGCTTCTTGGCTGAAAGTGAGCAAACTCACCTTCCTCCAAACTTTCACAGGTCTGCAAAATGGATAGAGCATGAGATGATGTGTACGTACCTGTTAAGCGCTCTAAGGGATTTCCTAGGGAAATAGTAGATTATGCAGCATTAGAAGAAGCTTTAAGAACAGATCAAATATTAGTCAGGAATGATATAGGTGTAACAAAAAATCATTCTGTCCCATTTAGCCTCTGAATCTCATATTTTAGCAAAGAGCAAAACCAAAACATCATCCATTCTATGTGGCCTCTTGTCTAAACTACATGAATTTTGAGCTGCTTTAGTTCAGTTATGTTCATTTTTGTCCTTTTAGGTATTCATCAGGTTATGATCTTTTTATTTCCTCATCAAACTAGACAGATTTTTTTCTTCTTAACTCAGAGAACTTGGAATAGGGTCCGATCAACAGAGCAATCACAAATCTTTGTCACTTTCTAGAACTCATTTTTCACTATCAAAATAAATGAATATTCCAGTCTTTTTGAAATGACACAATTAGAGATAATGCCCTTCATAAAATGTGGCATGTAACTAACCCATTACCACTGAACGTACAAGAACTTTGTTTTGCTTTCCAACACAAACAAGAACTGCTCCTCAAGGGATTTGCTAATAAGATTCTGTGTTGAAAGGAGTTGATTAGGCATAAAGATAGAGCACAGCAACAAATTCCTCTCTCTGCTGCTAAAGAGAGATTCAAGTGAAATATTCTTTCTTGAGTAACAGCTATGTAAATACATTTGAGATTAATACTTAGGGAGGGAAGGATCCGTTAGGATAATATAATAACAATAAAAATATCTAAATTTTATAAATCAAATAAGTTTGCATGTGGAAAAACTTCAATTTTTTTTTTTTTTTTTTTTTTTTGACATTCCCCTGTTACGAGGTGTCTATTCCATTGCAGTGTCACGGCGAGACCTTTCCCTCCGTAAATCCATGGTAAACTGCTCAGGACCACCGTCAGTGCCTGACCGCCAGGGCAGGAGGCCCATGTGCTCACCTCGCCTGTGAAAGCTCTTTCTGAGGCAGAAAGAGTGAAAACAGTTTTGATTGAGGAGAAGCTGAAGGAATCCAACCACCATAGAGGCCGTGATGATATATAAATAGGTGACTAATTCTAGGCATTTGAAACTTTGCATTTTATCAGTATGTTCTTGATATATGCCGCCTGAGTATATTGATTGCTAAACATCACGATCTTCTCCTTGAGTAAAATCCCCAGTGTTTGTTGGCACTGCTTATACTGCAAACACTTACTGAAGTCATATGGATAGGTCCTTTGGTGGTGGACTGCACCACCACCCAAGAGTGTTGTTCCATCCATGTTGCGTGAAACCAGCCTGATACAAACACTATAATTATCCAACAACTGGATAATTATTGCTGAGGAAGGTTGAGAGTAAACTTGTCAATGGCTCAGGGTGCTAGTAAGTTTGCCCAATGCCTCTCTCTCTGCCAGCTCAGACGTTTCATTCTATTTGCGTTGGGTAAGGGAACACTGACATGTTCATCTACTTGTTTCAGATGGCACTTTTTTTCATATTTTTCCAGCATAACAGTTTTTTGCTCACTGTATTAAAGACACTTATCACATTGCCAGCTCTTGTCTCTCATCCAATTATGTCCCTGAACTTAGTTTGTATGTTTTGTTGCTCACCTTCGCAGTACACGTTCTTCCTTGCTACCACAATTTTCTTTATGGCCTTTGTAGTTGCATGAATTGCTTTCTGTAAGTAGTCTTTATTTCTCTCAGCACTCAAAATACATTCCTTGCCTTGAGGCTACTGAATATTATCTTCATCTCAAAGAACATTTTGCTATCTGTAGCGATTTGTTAGTTTATCTTCAGAGGTATCTCACATATCACTTATCGCCCTCTGCTAAAAACAGATGTTGAGCTGAAAGCTGGATTAGTTCCTCTGCAGGCTTCAGCAGAATTCCTGCAAGTGGATGCCCAAGTGGCCCCTACAGTGAGGCGAATCAATGCATCCACATCTTATTTTAATATAGTTGATCAATATTTTTTTTTAATCTATAGGAATTTTCGATGAGTTGGTCTGCCTTACATTAGTTTGATTGCAGCCCTTTATTGTTCTGATGGAGGTCAATATGATCCTTTTGAGTGTTTATGTCCTCAAAGCTAGAGTCCCAAGAGGAATTTAGGCTCAGGGTTGTATGAATACAGCAAGCACATAGCAAGAAGCCAACCAGGAGACCGACAGTCATGACCATGGACAACCTGATCTAGTTAGACCCCTTAGTTGCCCTCTGCTTAGTGGAGGCTGGACCACATGACCCTTAGAGGTCCTTTCAACCTAAATTACTCCATGATTCTTGGATTCAGTGAAACATGTTTTGATAGCCACTGTTTTTGCATGAGGGTCTCCCTGGAGCTGAAGTGGGTGCAGGCAGGAGAGGCATGTGTTGTCAAGGCACAAAACTCACATAGGTCTGGTGCTGACAAACAATTCCGTGGAAAAAGTACAGCAAAGTGGTCAGTCCAACACAAGGGCTACTTTGACAGCATGGACATGACTGAGGTGGTGTCTTCTGGCTCCAGAGCTGTAGACTTCCAGCCTGCCTACAAAGATTATACTGGTGTGGCTTTGGTGTTCTTGAATCTGTTCTCCTCTCTATACAAGACATTACAGCACTTCCTCACCTGGAAGGGTTGGTGAGCAGAAAGAATTTGTGTCTGCTGCTGAGCAGAGGGGAGTAAGGTGAAGGCTGATGTTCCTTGCCTAGCTGAGGCAGAATCTCACGCTGCCTGTGCCATGGCATGTACATCCAAGAAGCAAGGACTAGTTTCACGATGCCGTGATGAATGATGAAATTTCACTGCTGTGCTTCTTTATGTCTTCCCTCTCCATCTTCTTGTCTCTATGGACTGAAGTTTCCTGGGCTAATATAACTACCAGACAAGCGTATCAGAGCTCTGTTGATGGTGGTGGGTAGAACTGTAAGAACAAAAACCAAATTGTGCTGTGCCTTCACAACAGATTTTATATTTTCCTTTTCCTTCTAAATGTAACTAAACCAAGTGTCATGGCTTACCTGAGAAAGCCTTAAATACCTCTGAGTATATTTATTAGTTTATATTATATTGTTTATGCACTATGCACAGGAGAAAGGGATTTGAGAATCTGCACAGTAAAATGCAGACTAAAATCACAAAAAAAGGTGAAAACTGAGAGTGTCTCTTATAGACTGAAAAGATGAGAACATTTACAACAGCTGAATTGGTCACAAAACCCAAGAGCAGCCAAGAATGAAAAAGTACGGGCATATTAGGACAGCACGCCTGTGAAAAACATTTTATAAATATCCTGAGATCAAAGTTAACTTACATGTTACAGAGAATAAACTACATGCAGATTGATGTAACAGCATCTCCAGTCACGCTATCCACAGGGACGTGTCCTCCCTGGTTACCTCTACGGTGATGGCTTTGCTCAACTACTGTCATATGAAGAGTTGCCAGGCCCACTCACGTGCTTCCAGCCTAGATGTGTGGTAACTGTACAAGCCAGCTTTGTATCTGAAATCTGCTATATTCACAGGTGAGAAATGAAGATCACATAATCGCTACGGCTGACTGGAGTAGAGGAAAGCATGCAATGGCACTCGTCTGAATCTGGTATCTCCCTTAGGCTAACATTTAGTTTTAAATTAGTGTAAATCCAGAATGAGTCTTCCTGACTTACTGTGAAGTCACAGTGGTATAACACTGAGAGAATTTGTCCCAGAAAAAGAGAAACACCAAGAAAATAGAACTGGGGAAGAAAAAAAAAGATTTTAAATAAAAAAGTAAGAACTAAAACTAGCAAGCAGTACAAGAAAAGACTTTAAACTAGGCTATTTTTTTTCCTTGTTGAAAGTCAAACATCTGATTTGGTTCCATTCCAGTAATAATATTTAAAACCAGAGATTCTGCATTCTGCTACAGTCCCATGACTGCAGAGGTACTAACCTTCTGTGACTGCACCACTTAATCTTTATTCAGGAGACATAAAAGATTCTGTGATCTCTGGTGTTTTTCTGTGATCCCAGCCTTCTTTTGAATATATACAATATGTCCTACGACAATACAAGCCATGACCTTCTCGGGTGACATATTGAGGAGGACTGAACAAATATAGGTCAAGAAAATGGCAGTAGCCTTGCATTGGGGAATTCTTTTGCTAGGCACTGCTGTGGAGAGGCAGCAGGGACTGCTTGGCATGCCAGTCAGGTCTAGAGACTCCAAAGTGACTTGGACAAAGTAAGAATGAAATATGAATCTCTACGCACATTCTAGTGCAAAACCATCACTGAGGCAGAAACAGAAAAGTTAATGTTTGGTCAATTTAAAAACCAAAACTTGCCCTTAGCACTCAGAATTTGCATCCTAGCACAGGCCGATGACAGCTGGTATTTGCTAATATAAATGAAGGCACAAAGGCACACAGGAACACACAGTAAAGCTAAGGCAAATCAACTAAGGATTGATTACCTAAGCCAGTTAATCCACTGACCATAAATACTTCTGTCCATATCTCACCGATTTGGCTATAAGGATACTACGGCAAACTGTGCTGAACACTTTGCTAAAGTCAAGGTATGCGTAATAAGCTGCTCTTCCCTTGTCCAGAGAGGCAGTCAGCTCATCATAGCAAGCAGTCAGGTTGGTCAGAAACCACCTCTTCCCAATCCCCTTCCTGTCCTTCAGATGCTTTGGAAAGCACCCAGGAGGATTTTCTCCACAGCCTTCCCAGGGACTGAAGGTAAGCTGGCAAGACCTGTACCTCCCCCGAACCTCTTCTTGCCCTTCTGGAAGATGGGTTTCATTTCTGCCTTTTTCCAGCCAGGAACGTCTCCCAGCCACCATATAGTTTCAAGAACGACAGACAGAGGCTTAACAGCCATGTTAGCCAGCTCCTTTGGCACCTTCAGGTGCAACCCATCTGGTCCAATGGACTCTTNCTGGTCCAATGGACTCTTACATACACAACTTGCTTAGATGGTCCCCAACTCAATCTCCCTCTTCTGTACAAAATGCATTGTTTTCCCAGACTCTGCCTCCAAGGGAGCTGGGAGGCTTGAGGGCAGAACTTGTCAGTAAAGCTTGAGGCTTATACCTATAGCTGACGCTTGCTGTTTGTAGTTTAGATGTATTATATTCATATAGTGTCTGTGCATAGTGTGTATGGTTTCTGTGTTTGAATAGTATACTACACTCGGTGGTCTAATGAAAGTGTTCTGTTTTCCTACATATTCTTAATTTATGTGCATAGATTTCACAAATGTAGCCAGCCTTCCAGTGGTCTGACTGTCCCGGCAATGCAGTTCTTAAATATTGATTGCTATGTGCATAACTGTGGATGCAATTAGTCGTGCATGAAAAAATTCTGTTGAGTTAGAGACTGCCTTCTCACTTAAAGTCCTTGATTTTCAGTTTATATCCGCTTCCATCTGCCCATTTTTTTCTAAGAAACAAAACAATGATAGGAAAATAATGAAAGGCCTAATCTAAATACAGAAATTCAGGAAAGGCTTAAAGATCCACAGCAAATTCTATCCCTACAGGATTTTCAGAAATTGTGATTTGGCTCAGAAGCTATACACAATCCTTGCTGAACTGAGATACCAGAAGTTCTACCTCCCCAAACTTATCTCCGTGGTATCCCCGGCATATTCAAGACAGAATGGACATTACTCACGCCCATTACCTGATTGTGAAAGGATAGTCTGTCATCTGTGTTTTCTCTCTGCTGTTCCCGAGCACAGACACAGCAATGGAAAACATATGCACGGAACCCATACAGGCAATTTCTGTTTCATCTTCCATCTTTCATTCAATGGCAAGGAACAGCACTGCAAGGCAGTAGCTGGTTCATCTGCGCTTAGCTGTTCACTAAATAGGGATGTTGAAAAATGTTTCAATCTTTCTCCCAAGTATACATTTTTCGATATACGTTAAGAAAAGAGTCATTGTGTACAAGATTTTCCATCACCTCACATACTAATGTTTGAGCTTGTCCCATAGTGCTGTGTCCTTGATGGATCCTGTATTCTACTGCCACGTTCCACATCAGCATGGGCATGACATCCGTGTGAAGAATCAGACGTCGTTTCCTAACAGTGATATTGCAGCTTTTGCTACCAGGCATGTTCAGCAATAAACGACGCTAATATGCTTTGCACCTTCACAGATTCTGTATCTCTCACACCTCCCCCATTTCCTGCAACAACATGTTTCCACTTGGTATTCTCAAGTGCCCCCGAACTCATCTAATTTAGCACAAATGGGACACCCAAAGTGAAGAACCATAAAGAGATCAGTGAGTCAGCAAGACACTGCTGTCACCAAAAAGGAATTGCAGTATTTTTTAGGATGTTGTGGTCTAACTAACCTCATTCATATTTATGGTTGCTGACAGCAAGGAAGTCATTTTCATACAAATAGCTGTGAATGTACGAGTCAGGAATTCCAAGCTGGCTGGAGGAAGCCCTTCCACCTGACTAGGTACCTGTTCATGACACTTTCTGAATATAGACTAAGCTCTGGCTGTGGTGAGTGAAGGAGTAGAGGTGTATCTTATTTCCACGAAAACATTTTATGAAGGCACACCCTACGGTTCCTGGTGGGAGTCAGAGAAGGCTCTGGTTGGTGTCCATCATGCAAGAACCTAGAGGGGGAGAAGTGCACTTTGCCAACCTGACGCACTTAAGAAAGAAGCAGCAAATTTAAGGCAGTCGTTCTCAATACTCTCTTGGTGACACCCTTACCTTTGGACCTTAAGCAACATTTCAAGAGCAACTTCCAGCTCTAGCAAAGCTATGTTTGAGCTTCTTTGCCTGTGTTTCTATCAAAGCCTTCAGAACTAATGCAGACAAGTAGGATGTGAGTACAAATTTCTTCAAGTTTCACTAGCCTAGTTTAATTTATAATAGCTATTAACGAAAGACATTCTGACCATTTTGTTAAGTCCCGTGTTCTCCTCTCATCAGAATGACAATAAAAAGGAGAAGCTCACAGCAACGTTGTCTCAACGAATCTTTCCTAAGGTTGTTTTTGCAAGGAAGGGACATCTGGAACCGTGATTATTTTAGCAAAGACCTTAACAGGAAGAGGAGAGAGCTCTTTATATGTTATTCAAGGTGTCCTTCAGGCAACTTGGCTGAGAAGATTCTACAGTAAGAGGATTTTTCTGCTGAACAGCTTGAAAATAGGAGCACTGCCCCAGAATTAAAGTCTAGGACAGTAAAGCGGATAACATGCATCATTAGGAAGCACAATATTCCCATGCGCTAAAGGCAATCAGAGACAGAAAGTTGGAAAACCAATTTTGCCAGGTCCCCTCTTTTATAAATCAAAATTAAAACCATGGTTCTGAAACGATGAACAGTTTTGCTCTTTAATTATTAATTTAACGAACTGCGTAGGCTCTGTTTTAAGGGAAGTTTAGAAAAAAATGTTTTAAGCTGAGACTTTCAAAATATTACAGATATAAATTCTGATGAAATTCTGGGCTTTTTTAGGATCCTAACTTTTAGATTTCTTGAAAATCTTTGTCTAAAATGCTACAGCTGGCATGAAGTTGAAATCGAACCTATATTACCTTGTCAGTATGAATCTTGTTCACTAATAAGAGTGCATCTTAATTCCCACACTTCAGTCACAGCAACCAAGGAATGCATCCAGCGGCCTTAGGGGAAAATCTGAATTTGAATAACGCAGAAAAATGTATTCTGTTTTTGATCACATGCACCACTTTTCATCATGCAGAAATCCACTGACAAGCCCCAGTGCCTGGTCAAGACCTATAAAATATTATCTGTTAAGAGCTAGAACTGATCAAAATTTTCAAAAAATATACCCAGAGGCATTACAGTTTAAATTTGATGTCCAAATATTTTATCAAACAGAAGTGTGGAGCTTTATCTCTCTGATGAATAGTATAACCTTATTTCCTATTCATGAAAAATTTTCTTCTTGTTGAGAATCTTAGGTCAAATACATATCATAAGCATGTTATTTGCCATCTGATACTTGTTGCTCTCATTTTAAAGCTCTCATTTGAAAAGTTTCACTCACGCATTTAATGAACAGAAAGGATACTCCATATGGTGGTGGACATGACAAGCTACTCTGCAGAGAAAGTGAGATCTCGTCAATGAATGAGAGGCATAGAGGAATACAGGATGAAGCGACTGTTGAATTTGCAAGTTCTGGGCTTCACAGCTACCAGCAAACGTCAGGTAGTTCATGGCTTCATCAGATGTCCATGTCTCACATTCCCATCCACCACTGTTTACATATTCTGCAGCTCTACAGAATCACTGAATATTTTAGGTTGGAAGGACCTCTGAGGATCATCTGGTATTGGATCCTCTGCTCCAAGAAGGGCACAGCTGAAAGTTAAATCAGGTTTCTTAGGAAAAACAGTTTTGCGTATGCCCGAGGACGGAGATTTCATAAGCACTGCGGGCCCCTATTCCAGTGTTTGACAACCCTCACTGCGAAAACTAATATTTGTATCAGTAACATATAACAAATGGTGAACCACAGTAAAAAGAAAAGAAAAAACCAACCACCACAAACAGGCGTGGTTGCAGCTTGCCACAGGAAGAAAGGTCAATGGAAATGATTGGTAAATCAATGTAAACGATTTCCTTGCATAGCAGGAAACTTATGAAATCAAACACCCAGAATGAGCGTGGGGTACGGGCCATGCCCCGTGTTTCAGTAGACGGCAGAAAAACCTGTGCTATGATTTCCAAACTGTCCCTTCCTGACCTCAGATCAAGCAATTGGTTTCACCTTACGCAAGGAAGAAAATCACCCCAGCCGTATTAATACCAGCGATATTAATACCGTGAGGAGCTGCAGTGCACCCTGCCGCACCTTCTATCTCTAGGTAGGACTCCTCTCCACCAAATTACAGGACAACGCCCTTCCCTCCTCCTCCTCCTCCCCATTTCACAGGTCAAAGAAGACATGAGTATGGAAAAATATTCTGTCCAGCTTGTGCAGGAGACCAGACTAAACCCTGCAGCGTATGATTAATAGAACTGAAATGATGTACAAACAAACAACAACCGGATCTTTAAATAAAGATGCCAGTGAATCTGCTGCCAAATGGTGCAGATCACAAGCTTAATTTTCTGTCTGAAAGCTCTCACAGAATTGCCTTGATAAACATAATAACCTCCAGCATAAAATATTTTTTCCCCACTAATATGTTTGAAGGCTTGTTCCAGAAGTTTACACCTCGTGTAGTTAGAAACCATCTAATTTCCAGTCTTTCATAACTAATTTACATCCATTTGATCTTATGCCAGAATTAGCTTCCAGTTTAAATCATTTTCTCCTCCTTTGATATTTATATCCTCAGAGATTGATACATTTGGGCTGGCCACCAATGGACATGGAAATACAGGCGTAGTCCCCCTCCCCTCTTCTCCAGAGGGATAAAGCAGGAGCGGTGACGTGGTTCAGATGATGGAGAGGGAAAATGTTCCTTGCGACATTGTTCAGAACGGGTCTGAATAAAGGCAGGGTGCTTCAGCAATCAAGATACAGGACGAAGATCGCTTGAACAAGGATCTGGGAGCTGTTATGCGGAAAGAATTGGCAGGATTTAGACGCATCCTGAATGTGAGGAGCTGCAGATCAGAAAGATGATGCCAGGTTACCGGCCTGAGTGACAAGCGATAATATTGGGCTGCACACAGTGATTGAAAAAGGATAATGGTATTAGTAATGATAATAGTAACCAGTTCTGATAACAATGCATAACGAACTGATTAGAATAATAATCTTTGGAGACCATTATTATTATTATGGAAGTCCACATCTGCAGTCAGCATTTAAGACTGTCTATTTATACGCTCTGACAAACGTTAAACTAACGGGGAGGCATTCTTTAGTCAGGGATTCAATAAACAAGCTGTGTCATGAAAATGACTGTTTTTAAATTGTGTTGCTAAAGCAAACCTAAAGATAAAACTATCTGGAGCCAACCTTTGGCTGACATTCTCCCTTCTCCATAGCCTAGCCTTCTTGTATTCCTGCATTCCTTTCATCTTATTCACATACTGGTCAGTCAGAGCTCCCAATAGATAGTTTCATTCTGTTTTGCTCACTGGAGCAGTTGGATATCCAGAATGATTTCATTAATTGACGTATCTCCATTAAGTAATTCTGCTAATAATATTTTAATAATGTTTCAGATAACAGTCAGGACCTTTTGGCAGTTTTTCTTTTCATCATTTATCTTCATTTATAAGGATCTGACAAGTTGAGTGGCCTACAGTTGATTTCAAATGACTTATTGTAATATACGACTAAAAATGGTAAATTATTTTATTAGAATGCGACCTCATTTTAGGGGAAAAGCTATTCTGGTTACCTTGTAAGACAGAATTAATCAATTTTGAATGTCTCGGATATATTTATCTTTGACACATAATGCAAGTATGCACAGTGCAAGAGGAAGCATCCTCTGCTTTTCTTTCTTTCTTACTTGATATAGTTCCTGTTCGTAGATATAAAAAAAGATAAAACAAAGCTAAAATACATTAATTGACATATAGAACTAGTTTAGCGGAAAAAGTAAATGACAAATCTCTTGATCATACACAAAGACATATGTTGCTAGATATGAGAGGAAAGCATGATTCTTGCAGTAAGCCGTGTGTTTGTGTAATTAAAACAATTGCTTAGATTGGTAGAATTACTTTGTTGAAACTGCACTGATTTATTAACTAAATAACTCATCAGGAAAAGCGTTTCCTTTTGATAGGGAATGTATATCTTTGGCAAGAATCCCAAACGCTGACTTGGTTTTTTCGTTGTTTTAGGCTGAGACCCAAAACATTAAATTTGGAAAACTCTAGACATTTTCTTTAAACATTCTCAACTGATAGGAATGCTATTACAGTCCTGAATAAACATGGTTTTTTCAGTTTGACTCAACATTATGGCAACCTTCTTGCCTTGCTCTTGTCCCTCGGGAGAGCTCAGGAGTGTGATGTTCCCACTGGGTCCTGCAGTCTCTGCCCTCAGCCTGTCTCTGAGCAAACATCTGAGCTGCAGATCTCTCTTGCTGTGCTAGAATGGGTGGAGTGCAGAAAAGACACTGGTGCCAAGAGACTGGACGTGGAAATTCAGCTGCAGAAGATACCTGAAGAGGAGACAGAGGTAATGCCCATGAGGGACAGAAAAAGGTGAACCTCACATAAATCTGACCCAAATCAGAATCAACTGAATTTAAAATGACAGAGGAAAATACTGCCTTTCACATCAGCCGATGACTAGATATTTTCATTTCCATTTTCCCAGGAGAAAAGTTCAATTCTTGGTAAAGATTTTGGAGGAATTTTTACAAAGAAGACAAAATTTATCCTAGGACCCTGCTCTCTTCTTGACCTCTGCAAAACAGAAATGATTAACCAACTGTAAACACTGCAAGTTGTCTCTTGAACCTCAGTTGCATTCATTCCCTCTGTTGATGACCATGGCCAACCCTTTTTCCCTGTGTGATCCAGTAAAACCAAGCCGCTGCCAGCAGGCTCCTGGGCAAGTCTCCCCCTCCCCTTCCCCTCCTGCCCTCCAAGCACTGCTTTACAAATCCAGTGAGAGCATATGCAGAACTTCTGGCACTTCTCCACTCACCGACAGCTACAAACGATGCACCTGCTTGGTGCACATACCCAGCTGCACGTACGCCAGCCAGCAGCAGCCCCTCCATCTGCAGAAGGCTCAAAAGCCCTTTGCTTGACTCGGAATGAATCACAGGATACAGGAGAAAATATTCAGAGTTTATCGAAGATCCCATTTTCTCCCCATTTACCTTTATATCTTTTCTCCTGATGTTTTGAAAACTTTCTTCTCACTCCCAAAATAACTGTCTACTGAGGTAGTAAATTAAATGTAGTTTATCACCCTTAATGCCTTAGATTATATACGTTATATAGAGAGATTTATATATATATTATACCTATATAGTATTTGCATGGGTTTTATATGCATGCACGTAAGTAATGAAAACATGAAAAGCTATGATTTGTAAAATAATATTTCAGCATAAAAATCGAGTAAAATTATAACAAAAATCAGTTATAGCAAAAATAAATTATACAAAAGCCACGCGTGAGTGAATTTTGAGAAAATATAATATGACGTGGACTCATACTAGTAAATGTTATTTTCAGATTTTGGGGGTACTCACGTAAGTAAGTGGTGCGGTGCAGGTTTGGGCATTACAGCCGTACAGGGCTGTGCTTTCTTTTCCCACGAAGCTCAAGTCTCTGTTCTGCAGCTTCACACCCTCTCCGATGCCCCCGAGTGTGTGTCTCTGCAGTGTTTCTCTCCTGGATGCTGTCATTCATGCATCATGACCTGTCACTCACTCAGGAAGCCATGGCCCTTCCTGGCCATCCCAGGCTGTGCTTGACCCTGCTTCCCCCCCGGGCCCAATCCTGCCCCCCACCGGCAAGCTCCTGAGGGAGCCACCAGCCCTGCTACACCCCGCCACCAGCTCGAGAGAGAAGCAGCAGCTATCACATTGCCGTGTGTGACATGCGCTCTTGAACGCCCCTCAATGTCTGCCCAGACTTCGCCAGCCCAAAAGACGCTGCCCCAAATGCTCGCTTCACCCCACCCTGAAATCCTGGGATGCCCGAGAGGATGCTAACGTCAAGAAGAAAAATGCAAGTACATCTGGGGCCCCTCCAGGTCATAACTAGGAAATTTGTCACCTGTGTTCTAGTTTTGACTGTATCTCTTTTGGCTTTGGTTGACTCTAACAAATAATATCAATCCATTGTGTGTTTGGCGAAGTGTGTACCAGAGGAAGGGTCCACAGCCTCGGACCAGTCTACAGCTCCTTCAAAACTGATTTACACCTGCTAAAGTCTGACCTAGGAAATTTATCCTTGTGAGCATCGTCCTCGCCAACCTTAAAGACTACCCTATTTTAAGACTATGTTAAGACTATTCAGGAAACAAGAGAAAAAAAAACCCATTAGATTTTGAAAACCTTTTCAGATTATTTTGCTTATAACTCCATTAGTAATCTGTGCTGTCAGGAGGACAGTGGGTCCAATCCGATAGGATGCTGAGCCATTCCCAGGAAGTGCTGAGCACCTTCTGTCAGGGGGCCAGACCGTACCAGAAAGCATGAAGCCATCAGTGCTCGAGCACCCAACAGGGGTTGCTAACAATATCGACAATATCGATTCCTTCCCCTTGAACACAAACTGTTTCGATTATAAATGATTAATTGAAATGAATGCCCCTCAGCAAATTTTGCTGAACCGTCTTCTTTGAGAGTACGTAATTCAGTAGACTTATCCACTACTGAGGTATAAAACCCCCTGAAATTTCTTGCTGTTACTATTTTCAACCTTCCTAAAGACCTTTTAGGATCCGCACCGGTAGATGTCTCATTTAATTGTAACTTCACAGGTCAAAATCAAATTGCAAGCTAATTCTGGCTAGATGAGTCACAGACAAGTCATAGGGGTCTCGTGTAAGTTAAAGGGGATGAGAGCGAATCAGAGCACTACAGTGCAAGTGGCACTAAGTTGGTTTTTTATGATATACACACTTTCAGCTCTTTCCTACCATAGGCAGAAACGATGGGTTTAGAAAACAAAAGTAGTACTTTTTATTTGAACCAAATTTCTTTAACCATGTCATGAATTAAATCTTAACCTCTTGGTATCGAAAAAACTTTACAACGTGTTTAGTCTGCTTACTTTTTAACCCAGCATTTATGCTGGTTTCTTGTCCTTCAGTATTTTCCTTAGCTTGGACAATAGAGATACATTACCTCTTCCCTTATCATTAGGCTTGCAGGCAGCCGTACTTCGTGTGCTAACAAAATGCTGCAACTTTGGACCATTCTATCTACTTACAATCTTGATGAGAAAATTATTTGGTGAAGTTTTTTGGCCTGTGTTTTCTAAACATAGTCCAGGAGCTGATCCCTGTGGTCCTTTCAAGCCTTAAAGCCTGTAAATAAAAATGATGAACAGAAGATATTTATTTGAAAGTCTCTCATACGCATGCGTGCACTCCAGGATCTACAGATAGACAGATCCATTTCCACTGTAATTAAAATACACACACAGGAACCTTTCTAGTGATCTTAGAGTAAAAGCTTATATTTTCTGAATATCAAGGCAGGGACAAAATTAACCTGACATTTGTATTTGACAAGTAAGTTAATGCTGTGCTAATCCCCTTTGGGATGCAGCAGTTTTCACCTGTCAGAGATGTTGTAGTCCAAAGGGAGTATCACTCCTACCCCTTTCTGCTCTATTTGAAATGAAGAAGGCGGCGGGGGGGGCGAGGGGGGAGAAAAAGAAAAATGCTCATTATCCTGCAAATACAAAGGAAAATGGTAAACTTGCCTCTGAAGGACCCGGTGAAGGTGAGCATAGGTGTTTACACCTACGTGTCAGCCAGAAGGATCCAAATTTGGGGGCTGAATATTCCTCTGGTACCTAGGTGATGTTCTGGGTGTGGCCAGGAACCACACATTGCAATAAACTGTTTAAATGCTTTTACCATCTACTATCCATGATTTAGGATACACAGCTATTGGGAAAAGGGAGTGTGGAAGGATCTGGACATCCCAGTGGATACCTGAAAAGGAGAAAATGTCTGACTGTAGGGAAGGTGGAAAACTGCAGAAGCTGCACCCTGCCAAGCACCAGGCTGAGAACCTTGCCTCTCCAAAACCGGGGAGGTGGCAGACTGGGGGGTGTGTGTGTGTGTGTATATATATATATATATGTGGGGTTTTTTTTTTTTTTTCCACAGATATAAGTTTCACATGAGACTCTTAATTGTTAATTAGTCCACTTTAAAACTAGATATGTTAAATTCATTACAGCACTAACCCAGTTTGAAATGCATTAGTATTCATCTTCAATGCTTAATCACTACAGCATTCATTTAAAATTCTTTCAGTAATCTAGGCTGCAAAACTTCAAGTTGATGTAAATGTCAAAAGCAAAAGACAGAAATGTCTAATTAGCTAAGTACCTCGGTTGTTGCTATTTCTTGGCAAATAATAAGTGAACTTATGTAATGCTTGTCGCACGAGGGTACGGTATTTGATAGGAGTCTTTGAAGGAAACAAAGAATAGCTTGTGACGGCTGATGGCCTTCGTATGCCTGTAGCCATTATTTCTGTCTGGCGGGTAGAAGCAGATAGCCCCATATGGCCCGTTCATATCGAGTTTCTATTAATCACATATCTGTTTGTGAGGATGGGATTTCCACCCTTGGAAATTTTGAAAACTCGGCTGGACAAGCCCCAGAGCAATACGATCAATTTTGAAGCTGGCTCTGCTTTGAGCAGGGTGTTGGACCAGATGACGTCCAGGGGTCTCTTCCGACCAAAGTTATTCTAAGATTAGAATCAGAGTTATACTCAAAGCAGGGCCAACTACTTCAGATCGCTCAGGGCCTCATCCAGGAGAGTTTTAATGGTCTCCAAAGAGAAACATTCCACTACCTCCCTGGTCCACCTTCCAGTACCTGATTCTTTGAGTCTGGGGTTATCTATCTCCTACCGTTAGACCATCCATAGAAAAAAAAAAAATCTGAATTCTTCTATTTCAGAAGTGGTTTTTTTTTTTTTTTTT
>WAAD01014664.1:84809-168272 GCA_013389945.1 Fregata magnificens
TTTTTTTTTTTTTTAATCGGCGGGGTGCGTGTGTGTTTGTTTACATTATGGCCTAAGGAACATACACAAGCTGACTGCAGCACCAACTCGGTTAGTTTGTATAACTATTGTTTTCATATCTTGTCTACTCTTTCCTTCATTGTGGGTAGCTTTGAACTGAAAGTGTAAATTAGATCAGTCTTTGAGTATGTAAGATCTTCAGGCAGGAAACACTATATTTGTTTGGGGAGGCACAAATTATTAATAAGTAGTAATTAGTATTACCGACTAATGAATTCTGTTTTTTTCCTCTTGATGTTAGGTGTTATTCAAAGTCTAAAGCTCCTTTATTTTTCTTTAGTGAAATTACTGACCAAACATTCTGGAGAAACAAAATTCACGACCTCATTGAGGAGAGCCATAGACCTTTCCTGTTTTCATTTTTGTTCCGTCTGAAATTATGATGCCTGCCATTAAAATGTGAACATTCACCACAAGTTACAACAGCATGGAACACAAGGTGCTGCAATTATTTCCTCCTCTTGATCTAAGAAGTGCTGAGATGTTTTAGATGCCAATGTAAATGATTTTTTAACAGTGACTGCTGTGCATCAGGGTAACATCAAATATCTACTAGCAGTGATATAATGCAAGCAGGGGTAGGAAAAAAAATGCTTGCATCCTAATTTCAAATTCCTAGAAGCACAAAGGAGTTTGAAGAATTGAGTCCTCATTGCAATCAGCTAGGTTCCCGTTCTGCTAGGGAAAGGCTGAACATTGAGCAAAGATATTGGAGTAGAAAATGATGAATAGAAAAAGGTGGAAAAAGAGAGATGAGAAAAAGAGTAAAGGATAATGAAAAGCTAAACAGGAAGCATGAATCAGCCAAGAGATATTAGTGATTTTGGCTTGAAATAGCTTACCTGGGACTTGTTTTTCAAAGACATATGGAATCTTTCTCTTGACTTTCAGAGTCACTGATGGCTGAGAAGACAATGCAACCCAAAATTACCAGTCGCTTTTGTAAAGAGCTTGCTCGCTAGCCTGCAAAGTGTTTCTGTGGGTGGAAAAGGTTCTTCCATGCCCCATTTCCATTTTACCTTGATGGATCCCTTGAGCCGCCTCCTGCTGTTACAATCCTTTCATATCTTGTGTTTCTCCTGCTACTGTGATCTCTGTTTCGCATCCGAACTTGCAATCAAATCCACGGGGAAAGTTCCCTAATGGTTAGGTGATCTTCTGCTGTAGTCTTAGGGCTGTTGATTGAAAGCTGTTAAGGACACTGAACACACCAGTGATGCCACAGAAATGCAATAACCAATAACAAACTTACAGAGCATGGTTCCGTCCTTTGCTAAAGAAAAGAGAAACCATACCAGGTTTGATTTAAAACAGAATTTTTTTTGGAAAATAAAAAAGGGTAAGATCTCATTTGGTACAAACTTACTCAGCCCCAAGCACTTCAGCAGTTTTACTGAATTAAGTCAAGAGGCTTCACAAAATTTGAAACCCTCTGAGATTCATCTGACCAAATTAATCAAATTCTACTGCACTTATATTGCAAGTCTTTGTGTATGCAATGATGGATTTATTATATCATTGAATTAAAATTCAATGGCAGCCTTTAAAATCTACTACATTGATCTCTACATCAAGTGTCTCACTCTAAGTCACGTTTAAATAATACTTTGTTAATTTAAAAAAAAAAAGTAAGAAGTTTTGTGCTACAGCAAAATTCCTTAGGGAGAGTTCTGTAAAAGCAAAAGAAGAACCAAGAAAGCAATGATAATGTGCATAATATGAATAATTGCTTGGGGTAAAATGGGAGAGGAAAAAGTAATTCTGTACTATGATAAGCAGGCTTTTCAAGAAATGCAGTGCCACAAAGAGGGAAAGCTAAATCATTCGTGATATTTAAATAATTACTTCTGGCATAAGATTAGAAAACAAAAGACCATCTTTGTGATCCCAGCTGTGGCCGCATTCTTGTTTATTCCTATGGAAATACTTCCTCAACTGAAGATATGAAATGCCTCACTGCTAATGGCATTTACAGGAGGACTCAACACAAGAGAAACAGGCTGTTCAGTCTAAACAGCTGATTAACGACTGATAATGAAACATATGAATAAAATTGGGGTGCATCTAAATATCAGCTGGTAGACAGGTAGGGAGAAAGGGAGGTCTGAGAATCAGTTGGGAAAAAGAACTAAGATTCAGCGAACAGGACAGACATCTTCACAAAATGCACTATTGAAAGTAAAATACGGCTAAAGCCAGACTTCTAAAAAAGGGAACAATCTGAGGCAAAATACAATATTTCTGAGGCTTTTTCTTTTTCTTAAAAGAACAGAAAATTGTAGCTGTAGCCAGGCGGTTTTGATTTTTACCTTAAACGCTCTATTTATATCCTCCCCCTTTGTCTCCTGAAAGACTACTACTTCTCAGACACAGTCTCATGACAAAGGGTGAGTCAGCTTGCCAGAGAGCAGGATTCGATCTCTTTGGAGAGGTGATCAACCACAGTTAATGGGCTCCAGCTGCTGTCCTCCCTTGGCATTATGTGGCAGCAGTTACAGAAGAAGCTTTAGGGAAGTAAAAATGTGAAATGCTTCCAGCTGAGGTTGCACGCATTTTGGAAGCTGAAAAATAGACAGTTTAGTAGGAAATAATACAACGGGATGCTCGAGAATGCTTCATAAAACCTTCAGGGCTATAGAATAAATCCCCAGCCGCTGTCCTCCAGCCTACTTCCATCAACGCCAGTGACTATCCCTGCGTACATCCACTAAGAATCCAGCCCGTAGTGTTAAACAGAATCTGGTGCCTGCTAAGGAGCAATTTTTTTGAGCAGACCTATAGAACCTCACTGCAGGGGATATTGTTTGTATTAAATGCTGCTGAGTGGCACAAAATTCCTCTGGATAATGTTTGGTTGGTGGTCTTTCAGTCCTACCCAGGTCTTTTCTGGAAGGGAAATAACAAAGCACAAAAGTTAAGCTATGAAGTCACTATTATCATTACAAAAAGAGGTTTATGTTTATTTCTGTGCATAAAGACAGACAACTGAAGTTCACCATCATAAAATACTGAAGTGGTTTAGTTAAGTAAATAATGGCATTGGGCAAAAATGGGAAAACTAAGGAACTTGGTTTTTTACAGACTTACTATGCAACATAAAGCTATAAAGAAATACATTTTTCCCAGAAAATCTCAGGGGGACATATAAAACCATTTAATACTGAAAAACAGGACAACAAGAGAAATAATAAAGATTTATTAAGCTAGAGGTTAACTGAGTAAATCAAAGAAATGACACTCATGACTACTTTACATTCAGAATATGGAGTTAGCAAAGGGGAAGGATACTAAATTTGACTCTGCAACTGCATCAGACAGACATACAGAAAATCCTTCTTTTAAGAACTTTTAATAAAAAGCTTATTAAACCCAGAATAATAAATCCCACCACCAGAGGAATTATGGCTGTATCTAAACAGGTCAATAACCACAATGAAAATCTCAAATCAGAAAGAACCAGCTAGAAATGAAAAGAGGAAAAAAAAGAGAACGATTAGCTATTAGCTGACTGCCGTTGGCCTTTCCACAACTGGACTGTGTCATTCTCCCACCCCTCAGTCAGGATTTGGGAGGGGAGTCTATCATCCTGGAGAGAAGCCCCAGCCCCACAGCCCTTCATGTGATGCTTCCCACCGTGGACGGCAGCACAAGAGCAGGATTTCACAGGTCCCTTTGAATTCCCCATGCTGCTATGTGCTCAGCGACATCTTACCCTTTAGTCGTCTGATTTTAACACTGCCAACCCCACTTACTTCCCCTTATTAATAAAGACATTTTAGTGTTCAGTCCTCACTGCAGTGCCTTCACACTATTCCTCCAGCCTAAAGGGGTCTCAAGGGTGGTTTGGTAAAGTCCTTGCTAAACTGTTGCTTCAGTGGAGTTTGCCAGAGAACTGGATTTTAAAAAGTATAAAGGAAAGACCTCAAGCCGCATTAAAAGCGGACAAGATGATTTAGCCAGAGCTCTCTTGGGCTTCCCATTCCCACCTGAGGACACGAGAAGAGGCGAGAGAAAGAGGGAATGCATCACAGTGTGCTCAGAATGTTTCTCAGCCTAATTTGCTGAGATTTATGAGTGCATAACAACAGAATTTATCAATTTTTGGCACAGTCACTGTTACAGAACAAGCCTACGTAGTATTCGGTCTACTTTGTTTTATGGAGCTTTTTATAGAATAACACCGTACCCGCACAAATGCCTGCATCTGTTTACTCCTCTTGCTGCAGCACCAGCAAGACAAATCAAGTTCAGAATGCAAAAGATTTACAGTAAGGTTGAATAACAAATATTTAAACTAAAAGAAAGCTCACTTTTTTCAAAGCACCAGACTACAAATACGGTGGTTGTTAGGCTACTGGTGTATTGAGATCATTACTGTTTGTGTTGTCTCGTGCTTTTCTATTTCCTAACTCCATCTATCCATCTCCTAACTCCTATATTTAGATTGTAAACATCCGTTTGGACGTTTAGAGAGCTTGGATCTTTTGGTCCTGATCCATGACCAATACCGCGAGATACTGTTGTAATATCAATAGTAAGTATGTTATAGCAAATCAAAGCGTAAACAGTTTTCACATGTCTGAACAGTCTCTGGTGAATTAAAATAGCCATCTGTTGTAAGAACAGAAAGCTAAAATCTTTCCAAAACAGAAGAAAAATGTAATTGTATTTGTATTTCCTCTCCAGGAGTTTGAACGTGGTTAATATTAGAAGCAGCTGATCAATGCTGAGCCCATAACATCCTAACATCACTATCATCTAGCAGAAAGGCTATTCTCTTACTTATCCTGTCCAGTAGCCTGAGCTAACATTGAAGTATTTTTTTTTAAGCCATTAAATATTGCCAAAAAATTCCCCGTCTAATTCTCTAGAGCTCAGAATGGCACTGTTTGCAAATAATATTGTACTTCAATTCAATAACCTTGTAATTTGTCCCCATGTGCAGAATGACGTTCCTTGTCATTTACATGAATGAAAGGAATAATGGTATTCTGGGTATTTTTTTTTTAGCCCCCGATTTTTTTCCTTATTTCTCCAGTGTAGAAGGCACTTGAGCCAAGTAAGTAGAAGTTGCTTTATTTATCTACTCTTGATATTCACAGGAGTAGCAACTGTACTGCAGTATTCAAATAGTTATTTATTTTTGTCTTTGAAGTGCACTAATTGACTCTTATTTGCTCATTGATATACACATATCTGAGCCTGACCTACGTAAAAATCTATCTGCGCGGTCCTTCAAGTTTCACATGCATTGCAGAGGAACGTGCAGCCCTCACCAGAAACCACTCTTGATAGATAAGGTTAGACTAAACTACAGAACAACGGAAAAATTGCTTGCGAAATGTCTTTTCCCCATGCTTTCCTTTGCGTGATGTATTGCACGCTGTGTGCTGCCGTAACGGTGAAACCGCACATCTATAGAAGAAAATCTAAGCTGATACCCCCATTCATAGGTACACCTCTGCGTGTCTTAGCTTGTCTCAATTCCTTAGGCATAGGGAATCTACCAAATATGTATAGCAAAAACGTTACACATCCCTCTCACTTGAAGCACCATCTTCGTGTGACGGCAGGGCTCCCTGTCACCCCTCCCTGGCATTGCCCCAGGGATGCCCGCCCCTCCTCCTCTCCGTTGCTGATCTTGCCCTGAAGGACCTGACCAGAGAGGCTCTTCTCTGCCACGAGATTTGGGTTGCGATGAACCAACCAATTATAGTTCATGCTTAATGACAACATCGACAATTCATTTCACTCAGGGCAGAGAATTAAAAGGTACCAGAGACACTTCAGAAGCATCCTACTGTAAAATCTGCCTCCCTTGCGCTCATGAAATAGCCCCACATTGCTCAGGCTGGCAGAAGCACGCTGTGCAGAGCATGGGTACGTGCCTGCAGTCCAAAAGGAGAATTCTTCAGAGCCCCATGCTTCCAGGTCTGGTAAACTGATCCAAATAAGCTAACACAGCACCAGCAAGCCTCTCTTCTCCTGCAGGAAAAGGTGCTGGAGGAGGAATGGAATCAATCCAGACAAGAAGCAGTGGACCGAACAGTCCTGACTCATCCCGTAGCTGAAGCCCGTGTGGCAGAGAAGGGAACAGAGGACTTCCAGTCCCTCTGACCAGGAGGTGCTTGCTCCCAACTGCCTGAGGTCCATCAGTAGCTCAAACACTAAACAAGGACGATGGATGATTACTGTAATGCACAGTAACAAGAAAGATTGCTAGAGGGAAATGCATGGCTACAGTAGGGAGGCAAAAGAGGCAGGTTAATGCCTTCTGTTCATGACAATATCCACGGCTTAATCACAACAGACTTTTCACAAATGCTCCCTACCCATTCACATTCATACAATAACAATCCCTCTGTGCTGCGGGGAAGAATATTTGCCATCCAGTTACACCCACTCTTCCCCTTACACTATGCTCCAAGTGCCTTTAATGTCATTGTTGCTTTTCTGAGTGTTTCCAAATTTCACGTTGACAGATTTTGGCTGGCTGGCTCACAGATGGAAAAAAACACGCAGTTTGTGAGCAATATGATGCTCATATTTTTGAAAATTAAAAAAAAAAAAAAGCAGGGGAGGAAGAAAAGCTTGTGTTATACTTTCCTAAGGCTAGATCCTTCAAACTTGTTCTCTTTATATCACCCGACTCCAAACATGTTGGAAAGCTGGTAAAGAGAACTCTGATCTGCTTCCTCTTTTAAACTCAAAAAATTCAAAAGAGAGACCAATTTAGCAGAACAGTTGTTGCAAACAGCTGTTTCGAAATGTAGATGGTGATTTACATAAATTCATATTCAGATCCCTCAGCTTTTCTGTACTATAAACAAGAAAGTTTTGTCAAGTGCCCAGGGATAGTTTTGTTGTGATGGGTGCTAAATAAATACAATTTGTTGTGGTGGTGATTGTTTGTTCCTTTCTCACAGGCTGCCGGAGGCTATTACATGGTGCAGTTGCCTTCAGAAACTCATTTTGACTGAAAGCTCTTTTTGAGCTAATCCCCCACAGTCTCCGAGAGCTGTAAGAAATACACAGTTCGGAGAAAATGTTCCAAAACATGCGCGAAGGCTGCATTTGCAGAAGTGAAAGGTGTCCAGCTCTCAGAAATGTTGGATTTGGAGGGGAGATGTATACGTGGGAGTTGCAAGGCTAGAGTTTACTCCTTAGACAGCGCCAGTTCTTCAGCAAATTGTAACTGGTTATAAATGACTCCTCTGCATGGTCTGATTTGTAGAACATTTTGGGTTGCCCTGCAAAAGCTGCCTTTCAAGACATTTCATTGAAATATCTCTCTTGCAAAGCTGCGTTTTCCATTCAGGACTCTGTTTAGACACCTTTTGAGCCATTAGAACACAATAACACGTTGCTAAAGTGCCAAATTTGACAGCACACCATTTAGCTCTGTCTCTGTAAGTCACAGCATCGATGGCAAACAGCAAAATTAGCAGTACTGTGAAGCTCTAATCGATATATTTTTAAACTAAGCGTTAACTGTACAAATCCTTTTGCTAGAACACACCAAGCTCCTGGAGGTTTTGCCGGTCCAGCGATACGTAAAACCATGACTACAAGAGCCTATGTTACAGTGCGCATCCCCTCTGGGGAGGAGGAGGAAGAGGAGGAGAAAGTACAACTACTCTTTCCCCCTGTTAAACCAACAGCTGATAAAGTCCACTTAGTTAAGCCATCTCCATGTAACAAGCTACCATCAATTACTTATCACAACAAAGAGAAAGCCATTTAGGAATTAGATTAGCTTACATCTCAGGACCTTGGTCACACGACTAAAGCTTTACAAACGAACACGCCTCTGCAGTCATTAGATGTTAAATTAAATCTTGCCACTCTACCTTTGCTATCAGATTATAAACAGGCTCCAGATTGTTGCTATGGCTCCTCAAACTCCATTGGACTCCTATGATCAAACCTAGGAGGTTTGATTTCTTCCAAAAACTGGAGCTTTAGATTGAAAACACATACTTCCTCAAAGACAGAAGTGAATCAGTCCCAGTGTTTGAGTTGTGGGCAAGGTTCAATGCCACCTCAGCCTCTTGGGTTGTCCGTTCTTCCACGTTTTCAGTCTCACAAGCAGAAATGGCGAGTCAGTGCTGTCGTGACATTTTCACCAGTCTGGATGACGAAAGAGTAGTCCTTACTGAGAGACTCTGACTTCATCCAAATACAAACCAGAACATAAGTGCCTTCTAGATTAAGTTTTATCTATTACAAGTCAGAAAACCTCAGAAAGGGATTCCCATAAGATCTTTTAAAATCCAAACTTATTTGGGGGACAAAATCTAAATTTTTCTACATTTTGGCCAACACCATAATCTACGCTAGGAAGAAAATCCCTGGATTTTCACTAGGATAAAAATATTGCACATGTATTTATGTTATTTTTACACCTACTTGTAAGTCATTAAGCAGACAAAGCTCATAGCGGTATTCATTAAATTTCAACCTTAGGACACAAACTATTCTCTCACGCATTCTTCCCTATTCTGATATTATCTAAGAGTTACAAAAGGCCATTAACATTCCAAAATGATTTCATGTAGAAACCAAATTATCCCACCAAAAAAAAAAAAGGAAGCCTTGCTTACTTATTATAGACCCCATTTTGCATTCCTGCAAAGAAAGTGGGGAAGAGAATACTAAAGCACAAAAGAATGAAAGGAGGTTGATGAGTTATAAGACTCTGGCAGAAATTTACAACCTCATGAATCCTTTCTGTACTAGAACTTTGAAGGAATTGTCTTTTTTGCTTCAAAAATACCTGTGAGGATAAAATAAATGCAAAGTGATGTATAGATTGTTTCTTATTTGGATTGCTGCTGTTTTAAAATTAATTTGCCTAGGTTCTGCTTTCTTTTTTTCCCTCCAGCCGTCTGAGAACAATGGCATCGTGAAACAGCCCAGTTCACAACACTGTATAAAAAGGCTCATTAAAATGCACCCTCATTAATTACTTTTGAAATTAAGTTATACTGGCTATCACTATCTCAGCGCTTCAAATTCTTCAGGCATACATAAAAGAAAAGTTATTCTCTCACCTCTAGAAAGTGTTTAAAGAATAATAACAGCAAGAGGCTAATACCAAATCCTACGAGATATGCACCATGGTGCAGAATCAGTACACACGTTTCTTAAATAAGTACCAGCTCACTTGCCACCCCGGCAACACAAAGCCTTACACCACCATTCAAGCTTCAGGTTCTGGCAGGATAAATTTAACTGCGGAAAAGGAGTGCCAAGCTTTACACAGGCGTCGTTTCCAAACTAACGAACGGCATGGATAACTCGGTCAACTGTCAGTACTGCTTAAGTGTACCACTCCCTGCCTCCTCGGGCTTTTGGTGGCCTTTTGGCTGATGACGCTGCCCTCCCCAGAGACGTGAGTTTTCCAAAATCAGCTTGCCGAAAGGAGGAGTTTTCCTATTTTCTTTCTCAAATCCTTGAATCTGAGACCTCACTAATAGCATCATTTAGCTGGTTTTCCTACACTGCCTGCTCCCGTTGTGCTAGGATTGTCATAGCTTTTAAATACAGACAGTTGCTGACGCAGAAGGACTCCCCACAACCAATTTGTATCCAAAATATCGGGCACAAGTTAAAAATTCGGGATACTTGCAGTACATTTTCGGTTTCCAGCTTCAATACATCAGATTGACAGAGCTGCCTTATTTCTGACGTATTGGGGATATTCTAAGAAGACAATGCAAGTATTCCAGTGAGAGACTCATTAGATTGGTTTATGCTGATATTTAAGATGACTTTAGAAAGAAACTTTTTAGTGTGTTTACTGTGGGATGTCGATACTGTTATTTAGTGGATATATAGAGTTATGTGGCATGGTGACAATCCATGTGTTCTAAAGGTTATACAGATTTGCCTCAAACTGTTTTCAAAACCACATTTATAAACTATTGGGGAATGCAAGGCTTTGTGACACTTGGAGATCAGCATGCCCAGTAAAAACAAGACCCGCTGCAAGCTCCTTGGCTTTCAGAAATGGCTGCATGAGCATCCGCAGGAGCGTCTCACGTCTACTCTGAATGTGACAGATGCCGAGTTTAACTAACGATTCCACCTAGGATTTCATCAGGATCCTTTGCAAACACGTAATATATACCCTCCATCTTTCAACTCGATTCTTATGTTCTTACACTAAAATGCATCACTGGAGTGGCAGTACTTAGAAATGCACGTCATCAGAGCACATCTTTTCTCTGATATATTGCACTGAACGCTATCTTAAGGTTGCTCAACATTCTTCTGCACCAGGGAAAATCATAACTAAATCATAATTAAAAATAAGGAATTATTTAGAAATAACACAAGTATTTAAATGTGACTACAGGAGATAACAATGTTAGGAAGGCTGACCGACCTTTTAAAAAAAGGTTACATTTCTGTTTTGATTGGAAGAAGCTATGCTGGCACAAGGATACAGGAATTCAGCCAAACCTTTTAAAATGTATCAGTGTTAGGCTGCTTCTGAGGAATGGGAGAGCAGCTTGCAGACTTATCTCCATCTCCCTCATGTAAGTTTACATCAGTGCATGAGCTACACTAATTATTTAGTTTTTCTTGTTAAGCCCCCAGCATATTTCCTATTTTGTCTTCTAAAAATTTTGAAGCTACATTTCCCAAACCGTGTGTATGCAACCGTGCATCTGATTTGCACGAGCCAGTACTGCTGTTGTACTTGCAGCGCAGGCAGCCGTGCCAGCCGTCCCAGTTCCTGCATGGCACATGGCGTGCAGTTCCTTGCAGGTTACGATTTCAACTTTGTACCAAATGAGGCGAGAGGGGATTTTTATCAGGGGAGGGAGGGGAATTAGGGGAAAAAACACATCAGCTTCTTTGTTTTGTTTGCATGATAGCTAATAGGCTTATTTTCAGAATTTCTTTTCAGAAGTGCTTGATTTTATACATGTTCAATCTTATTCATACATCAGAGAAATTATAACTAAATCACTCTGAAATGTCTTTGTTTTAGCCCACTTGTTATTGGTACTATGCCACCACTGCTATGAAGTCTCTTATAAGACAGAAGTTGAAATTCTATCTCAACCTTTTGACACGGTCACAGGTTATTTCTGCAAAGCTGACAGTAGATCAATCTCTAAAACAACACAGAAGTTCTCCATTTCTTCTGGGCTTGGTTTGTTTTGCCTGCTTAGAATGGAAATTTATTATACTGCAAGTTGTCCTATTAGCACCATCAGCTCTTGACCTCCCAAAGACCCAGGAAGAAATGGTTTGTCTGTCAGAAGCTGGAAAAGATTTCATTCTTTCACTTGCAATAAGTGCGGGAGCTGCCTGGATGGAGAGTCCGTGCAACATGCAACGAGAAGGAGCTAGAAGAAACACTGAACACAGATGCTGCAGGGTGATAGTCCACTCACCTTTAATGCAGTTGTACTTTTGATGAACAATACTGGTGGGGTTTTCTCAGATTGTTTGAGAGATATGCAGGATACGTTTTCCTTAGACAGGAAATTTAAGTTGTCTCAATTGTTTCCACTAAATGTATTCAGGCATATCATAATGAATTTCTTATAGAAAAAAATCTAAATGTGAAGCAGTTTACAATTACAAAAATGTATTATTTGGTTTTCTATCAATAATTTAACTGCCTGTAGTTTTAATTTCACACACTATCAAGTTCTCTTGCAACACACAGAACCTGCATCTTAATATATTACATGTAAGAAAAAAGCTATAAAATTATGTTTATACAATTATATGAATTGTTTAAGGCCATTCTGCTCTGCTTACTGTTGTGTTAATTTGTTTCTCACTTTTTCTCTACAACAAAAAAAAGTAAAATATCTTTACACACTTAACTCTGGCCTTAATTAAATCTCGGTGCTGTGTAATGAGCTGACTTCCCAGTGGGCACAGAGACCCAGCATGCCAACAGGAGATGCTGCAGCTCCCAGGAGTGAAGATTGCTCGCAAGGGGGATGCGTAGGACCTCTGGTTGTTTTAGTGCCTTGCTAGTACATGTGCTTTTATAGTCTGAGAATCTGCCTAAGCATTTTGTCCCGTTACGCAAGATCTGAATTTCCCCCATTGATCTTGGTGGGCACGAGATCAGGACTGAAAGCCACGTGCTTCCGCGTACTAAGGCAAACTGTTCAAGCAGATGCCTTCTCATTGCTTTCCGCACCGACTTGAGGTTAGCCAAAATCTACTTTTCCCTCTTTACTCATGGAAAACTCATTTACTTCTGTGTTTCTCCATCTCCCACAGTTACTGAAAGCAGCTGAGAGTTGTCACGACTTTCACCAAAACTAGGGAGAATCACTTAGCTAACCTATATCCCCATCGGTATTATTTTGAAGGCCATACATCTTTAGACACCAGTCTCCCTTGATCCAGGTACATTTTTATGGTACCAAGAGAAGAATGATGAAAGACATAGTTATTCATGTCCATGTTCTTATTTGAACAATAAACAGGAATACAAATCACTGCCATAATCTTAGAAAGCCAGGGCTTCATCATGTATTGTACCTCATGCAAATGCGGTGCTCTCAAAGAAAAAAAAGAAATCAATGACCCTAAGGATCATTTGACTTGAAATTTATTAATATCAAGTGTGACTACAACAGTTCCTATAAATATACATCATATAAATGTATGGGTTTATAGAGTTCATGAATTGGGCAATGGTTTTTCATCACTCAAAATCAGAACTGGCGAGGAACAGCAGCCAGCAAGCTTTTGCAGACCCACACGAATGGATGAAGACAATGCCAAGGACAGGATTTTGCTGATGACAATCTGCACTGCAGCTGGGGATGAGACACAGTCAGACAAATCTACGGCTAAGAGGACTGATAAAGCACTGATTTTTCAGCATGTATTTCAGCCTATTTGTTTTCACATTTAGGTACCGGTATAAAGCTAGCATCATACTAACATCAGACTACTGTATCAGCGCGGTTAGTGTTGCCTGCACTGTCCAGATTCCAGCCAAGGCAGACATAGCTTGGGATTGTAAAATGCACCAGGTCTGCAGAACAACTGTACAGCCATGAGTGATCAACACAGAATGTGACCTGAGACAGTAAGAGTTTTCCAAGCTTATGAAAACCATCAGTTATACATGGAGCTCCAGCAGACGTGTAAGGAACAATGTTCAAGTCCCACATAAAACACAGCTGTTTTTACAAAATAGAAACAGTTCTTGTATTGCCCTGCTGAAACATGACTGCATTAGAATTGTGCATATCTATTTCTTTCCCACTAAACCCATAAAAATAAGTACTCAAATACTAAAGCTGCTAAAAGCTATTAGTACAAGGGTCAGCTGCGCACTACCAGGCTAAATGTAGGGGAAATAACTTTTCCAACTAAAAAAATAAGAAAACAAATGTAAACTACTGATTGTCCAGATTTGTAGAAGTGGCAAGGGCTGATCTGTAAGGACACTTTGGCACTTGACCCTTTGTTGGAGTAACACAACCCTCTCAGCAGTAGCATGGCATGCAAAGCTGGTTCATTGAGACAAAGGGGCACATGAACTGCTAGTGCATTAGTTACATTTGAAGAGCAGGCAAGCCTTCAGACACTTCTAATTGCATAAAATAATTTAGCCTGTGATTATTTTTCTTAGGAGCCTAGATAAAACTAAAATAATTCAGTAGATATGGTTTATGTGAATGACTAAGATAGACAAAGAAATTTGGAAAGAAAAATCACGTTCTCTTGCCCAGCATCTCCATCTCAGAAGTTGAGGCTGTGCAGTGGTTAACTTGTTTGTGATGTTCTCAGCAGAGTATGTCTTCACACATTTTTAAATAAACTAAATCAAAAGAAGTTGGATATCTTAATTTAATTATTTGAATGATTAGCCAAAATCTAAAGAAAGAAGAACATTACCCAAAGAGTGTTATTCTTTAACATGGACTGGAATCCAAGGAAGGGGACTGAATTTGGATCATTGACGAAAGCAGATGGAGGCAGTGATAAAACTGTTTGCAAAGACCAAAAGTGGTCAAAAAGAGTTAAAACAAAAGCAGAAGTAACAGAAAAATCAAAAGCCATTACTGCATGGAAAAAAACCCAAAATAAAACCAGAGCTGGAAGATTCTTGAAAGACACTGAAAAGAAATAAGTCTCACTTTTTCTAAGAGTGAAATGAAGTGATCAGTAATATGACTGGCAAGAGCAGGATTGCTTCCTCAGCAAGGGAGAGCAAAAGCGTTGATCAAACCGAGCAGTAGCAGGGAATTGTGCAGTTCTCTGGAAAGTCAGCAGGATGTAGAATTCAACTAAAGAGTGGTAGGACAATGCATTTACAATAGCTTCTTGTACTGTATGTAACTTCCTAATGTCCAAGAAAAGATATGAGGCTGTTACAATCCATGTATTTCCATCTGCTGTAAAAAAAACCCACCAAAACCTAAACCAAAACACTTTCTGGGACATTCAGTTTACCATTGTATTCTAAATACTGGGGAGCATGGGGAGAAAAAGTGGATTCCAGGAGCGAGAGTCGAGGGTCTGGAGTCTACCTGAGGGTCAAAAATCCCTTTTCCAAATCCAGATGCAATCCCTTTTGTTTAGTCTGAGCAAACCAAGAATCAAGAACTACAGGAAGGAAGAGGGGAACCCCTTTTCTTTCTTGGCAGAACGTCTATAACTGCACAACTCAGGAGTAACTTTACATTAAGAGGAAACTCAAGCTCTAAAGGCAAGGGCCCCCTTTACTGATGTTCAGCTGGACTGAATTTCCAGGTTGGGATTATCAAAGGTACCTTAGGAGCCTGGGTTTTGCCATCAAACTTGGATCTTTCCATCAGCAGTGCACTGAGGAGATAAGAAACAGGACAGCACCCAGACAGAAATGGGCAATTAAAAAGAACAACTCAAATAAAACATTTTATCTTTCCCAAAGAGAAAACTAGGGAAATGACTTTTGCCGTGTGGCTGCTAGCTGAAGGACCAGTGTGCAGGGAAGCATGAACTGAAACGGTGTATGCAAGACAAGACTTGATATATTTCTGTGAATAGAACTGCAGACACCTCATGCCATCAATTTTTCTTTCAAATTAAATACTCCAAAATTTCTGACTTTAAAAATGTATGAATTCAGCAACAAAATTTCTGACTAGCTGGCTTGAGTCATAAAAGAATCCAAATAAATTTTTTCCTCCTTACATAACTTACTTAGTGAGTTGGTCCATTGTGGGTTTTAGAAAATGGTAGAAGAATGGTATACAAATCAGAAGTCTTGCAATTTATGTGCAAGTAGTTGAGGAAAAGGTGTAAACAGCACTTAAAAATAAGTAGGGCAGCTGCTGAATTTCACAGGATCAATGGTGTTATGTATGACAAGGGCTGCTTTTCTACAGCTCTTTCCATCAGCTCCAGGCAGGTGAGTTTTGAAGGCAGGCTGATTTTGCAGAATTGTGGGCATGTGTTTCAGAGACTTAAACATTAGAGCTGACTGAAACGTATATTGAAAAACGTGGTATTCAGGCACACTGCTTCCTGTTTCTCTTGGCTAGTCTTTTAAACCATATGCTGTTCTTTTTTATTTGCCATTTGTGAATACATGCATATGGATGAAAGTTACTTTGCAGAGATCTTTGAGAATGGCTGCTCCTGACTGGAACACATCAGCACTAATTCCCATGCAAGCCTAGGTGTTCAAAGAATTTTCATTATTATGCATCAATCACTATCCATCATTTATCATCTGTTTAAAAATGTTTTCCTTATTTATTCAGAGAGAAAGAAAAAATATTAATGTGAGTGGTGACACCTTATAAAACATAAATAATGAATAGCTCTGCAAACCACCCCAGGCAGAAAATGCAGCTTTAGTAGGTCTGTAACACACACACACTCAACCAAAGATTGGTGTAAATTCTCCTTAAATGTTTTGCAGAGGGGTAAAATGCATGAGCAGGTTTTACAGCAAATAATTTCCCCAGTCCCCATGTAAGTTGGGCATCACAAAAGGAAAGCTTCCCTCCTATTCATAGCTTCCAGTTGGGTTAGAAATACTGAAACAGCTGTGGTCATAGATTTTTAAGAGTCTACATATTATTCACCAAAACCATTAAAGGATATTTAGATAAACAAAAGAACAGTGAAAGTGGACCCAAATTCTTTATCCATTCCTTACACGTGCAGGTCTCAACAAGGCAAAGGAGTTAACTTCACCGCAAAGATTAATGAGGTACAAAACGAATTGATGCTACCCAGACTTAGGCAGCAGAGCTGAGGATGACAAGTTGCCACTGACAGGTTCATATAGGACGGAGAGCTTTAAGGGGCAGGTACATATTAGCCTGAACTCTATCTTGCACAAACTGAAAGTTTTAATACTGTTTCTGCTTCTCACCAAGAAAGAAAATAGGTTTCACTGAAAGAAATTCAACAAGACAAGATGAAATTAAAAAACCATTTCTGATAAATAAGCTACTAACTGGGCTTTTCAGTGTGGGTTGTGTTGGGTTTTTTCCCCACGTTGGGGGTGGTTTGGTTTTTGCCTAATCTGGAATTGGACCAAGTATCATACTGAAAACCAGGAGACTGATCAAAAGGGTGTTTCCTAAAGCTCTTCAACCACAAAAATTTCTCAAACCTTTTCCTTTTGAATGGTCATTTTAGCTTAACAAATACTTAGCTGGTAGAGGTTTATAGTGCAACCGGATGCTAAAGCTCTTTGAGTAACATTGAAAAGCCAGAACAAAGCTAGACGTTCCTGAGAGTCCCTGTAAAATAGCGACGGGGTAACGAAAGTGTTTACTTTTACGTAGTTCAGCACAACCTGTCCCTAGTGAACCTATTTTTCACTTGTGGAGATTTCAACTGCAATAGCTGTATTGCAGTTGGACTGCAATGACAAAGGAATGACAGCCAGAGATGGTAGAAACTTAAAAGGCTCTTAGGTCACCTAACCTCCTGCCTAAAATCAGATTTAATTTCTTAAAGGGGAATTTCCAATAAATAAACCAAACAAAAACCAAAACAACCCCCAAACCCCATCCACAACCCTTGAAGAAAGCAGAAAAAGCTAAAAAGAAGCCTCCTGTGCCGGGGGGTATGATTCCGAGATCCTAGCTACTCGGTTATGGGCATAGCCTGCACTGCTGCCACCTGAGGGCTGCAAATGCCTGCTTGGTACATAAGGAGAAGAAATCTGCACAAAGCACATTTACACCCAAGTGAGAACCCAGGAGTTATCTTCGCAGGCAGGTCTGGATGGATTGCCATTATTTACAAAGAAGCTTCATGTAGATTTTCTGCAGACCAGCTGCAATCATATTGAAGGAGCGTGGCATGCATCCGTTCCCCTCTTCAGGGGGAGGTATCCCTACCCACATGTTATTAGTTCTCAGGGATTGGTGGGGTTTCCAAATCATCTTAAGGAATTTAGGTGGTCGCTATCCAATAAACAAATAGAACGGGAGTTTAAAAATCAGAGATTAATTTGAACACCTCATTTCTTCTCTTAAAAAATTAAGCATAAAAATATCAAAAAGCAAACATTTAATTGCTTCTTACTGAAGATATTTTTCTTCCTTCTTACAGATTTGGATACTGTTCTTGTGTCTCTAGAGGGGAAAAAGTTAACATTGATTGAACATCAGGCTAAAAGTCGGAACTATTTTACAATCAATGGGAAGAAATTGGTACTGCCAGAGGGCAAGTGGGGTGGACATCTGTAGATGGCTCACCCTCCTCACATGCCTGTTTTCTTACATAGACTGTAAAATGAGCAGAGTGCAAAGAGACAAACACCTCGTACACCCAGAGTCAGATTAAGCAAGAGCCATTTTAAATCTTTAAATCTTAAAACGTTTTTCAGCATGTTATTCCATTATTCTGCAGTACACAAGAGCCTCTTGCTTTAAAAATGTTACTGTTGCTGCTTACAACTTGACAATACTAAAAACTCTAAACAACCAGTGCGCCAAGACTGCAGAGAAATGTCCTTTTTTTATTCTGTCTCTCCAGCAAAACTAGCCTGTTAATGGCATGCAATGCGCATTTTGGTAGGTTATGCTTGTAATACAGTCTAGAAAGCAAGGCTTAGGACTCTGGGAAGTCAGGATCGTAAATACAAAGTTCTGTTCCTTCACTGCGTATGCCTTCCTCCTAATTACCTGGAACTCAAAACAGTGTAAAAAGGAGAGCAAAGATAAAGGGCTGCTTATAATTCTGTGGGCATTCCCTTGCAATTCAGTATAGATAACAGCAGATGGACATAACAATTACAAAGGCTCACTAACATGTATAAATTCTCACTGAAGAAGGTTTTTACAATATTTTCCAAGCACTCCATGTCTAAATGTATGTAATTCTGTTGCAAGAGAGAGTTATGGCTAGTCCAAATCCATATGTACACAAACCCAAAGTGTAGTACCTTCTGGTTACTTCCAATAAGCATATTAATTTTTTTTCTGCATAAGGTAGGTGGATATGTATCAAATTCAACAGCTTTTCTAAATTTCCATCTGCCTACAGACATTTTCTACCCTCCATTCCCCCACTGAGAGGCTCAGCAATGACAAGCAATGGACAGTCCCTGCTTTAAAATACCTTTTTGTTCTCATTAAAGCAAAAGCCAAACCCATTCCAATCTTTTTACACTTTTGCCTAAACTTCTGTTACTTCACACAGCTGCCTGAGAAAACTTTTTACTCTGCATTTGAACCTTCTGTACAAAGAAAACATTAAATACTACAGGCAAAGACAGAATCACAGGGTTGTTGTTGGAGGAGACCTCTGGAGATCATCTGGTTCAAGCTCCACAGCCGGTTGCTCAGGGCTTCCTAGCTCATATTGTTCATCCTTGCAGACACCAAGAACCTGTGAGTGGCTTAATTATTGCTCCTCCAAGACAATTAAGAAAAGCAAAGTCACAGTTGCCAAACTTCAGTCTATATTTATGCTATTTCTGAAGGTGTTTATGCCTGGAAAATTTCTAGGTGTTCACAAATCAAGAGAGCTCTCAGTCCTCTGATGTAGGCGGAGACGTTTTACTAAGTACTGTCACCCAGAAGCTGCATCGCCTGCAGTTTTCCTGTGACTTGAGTAAGAAACACAGAACAAGTCACGACATATCATGTACTCATTACTATAGCATGGGCTACAGCAGAGAAAGTGGCTATGAACTGCACATCAAATGTTTATCCCACAAGTGAAAATGCAATGACTCTCTAGGGAACACATTTGCGTAAAAACCTCGTTTTCTTACACTTCAGAAGTAAAAAAAAATCATAGGCATGCTCCACCACTACCATCAAGCAATGGACAGTGGACCATTTCAAGCAATTTGAACAACCTGCTTGGGACACCCTGATTCTAGCTCAGTCCATAAGCTATCCAGGAAAAAATATTGATACTTTACTAGAAAGTGAATTGAGTAGAGAAACGTGTGGTATTCTACACATAACTCATTTCACCATCTTTCTTAGTAACCTCACGTATATACACACACACGTATACGCACAGACGCACACACATGCAGCAGAAACATGTAAGAATGCATTATAAAATAAAACTTGATTTCTATTATCATCAGTGTCTCTGCAAAAGGAAGAACTGTGCAAATAAGCATCTGCACTTCTGGATAATTAGCAATGTCTTCCAGACCTGTTTGCTACCATGCACGCTAGCAGAGGGTTACTGGAATCTGGAACTGTTGAACTCCCTGTGTCTATTCCAGGAAATTAAATGTCTCCAGGCACAGGAACTTAATTGCCCATATGGTTAGCTGTTGGCACAGTCCCTGGCTCAGCTCTATCCTAGGCCAACTACCACCTTTCCAAAAAATTTCCAGGCATAATCAGGGAGTTAGCATCAGCCAAGGACCATTCCCAACACACAGCTCGCATAAAGCTGTCTTATTTTGCAGGCCGGAGAGTTTCGCAGCATGGATGTACGCTGTTCCACACCACTTGGCCAAATCCCAGAGACTGGTTTCAAGCACTTTTAGTTTGCTGGTGTAGATGTAACCTGGACTTCTGACAATTTAGCTCTATGATCTAGTTGTGCAGGTTGGGGCGAGAGATGGCTCTTCCAGGCTTTCTTAGTTGTCTGAGACTATTAAAAGTGGATCTCCTATGGAAACTTGGGCTGGCAGTTTAGGTTTGTGGCATGAACCTCTCCTTGGTCTGCAAGGAAAGGAGGCAGATCCATGGAGAAGCAGCAGACCAAGTAAACAGTGGACACAGTAGAATCTAACTCAGGTCAGAGTAAAATAGTATTATTTCTGGAACACAATACAGTGTGCGGTCCAAAATTCATAAATACTTTACAAAGATATAGTCATTACTAGCATAACACATGGGCTAACTGACAACTCCCCTACCTGGAACAGCCTCTTGCCTATTTTTCCACAAAAACTTTTACAAATCTTTGACCTTTCTTAAAAATGAACTCAAATACACATTATTAACTTAAACTACGTTCCTTGAACTAAAGGATGTAAACGATAATGTTCCTCTGCTAATGGGAAGGAGAAATCCCTTTGAAAATAACACAGGTAATGTTTTGGAACTGCCACTTTGAAAATGTTATGCTCATAGATATGTTCTACTGGAACTTCTATTTTTATTCTGGTCTTGTAAGAAGATCTAAAAATCTCCAATTTTAGTTTATTCTCTTCAATATCTCCAACAATCAATTTGCATTTATTCTTAGCTGAAAATCAAGGCTCTTTAAGTGACCTAAAATTATCTTTTCAAAACATGGTGAAAAAACTATTGATTACGCTCCTCTGTTACAGATAGAGAAATTGATGCAAATACAAGTCATCACCTGAATTTTCAAAAATTACCTGTAATAAGGAGCTCCTCTATTTTCCTTTGTTTACCATGGAAACTAGCAAACAGGAGAGAGAACTTATACTTCATGTTTTGGAAGAAGCAGTAAAGAAAGCCACCTTCAATTGAAATTGCGAAACTATTTTAGGCAGGCAGTCAAAACCAAACCCGTCCTCACCAGGGATTTGTGAAAATTTTGGGAACTCGCCCACTGAGGTTGATTGCATTTGTCCATATAAACGCCTAACACATGTAACCGGTTTGTCTTCTGAAGGCTTGAAAAAGTCCCCAAAGAAACTCAGGTTAGTGGAGGGGCCTCCATTCAAAGAGGATTTGTGCCCCATTATATTTCATGCCTTAATTCTATGCAGTGCAGATATAGCCTTAGGGAGATGAGCTTGAATCTACTCATTAAACCTCAAGTCTTTGCTGACCCTGGTTTTTAATCTAGGGTATGTCTACACCAGTTTTAAGCTTAGGTTCTGAGTCACCTTGTGTTTTGAACTCAGGCTGCTGGCTGTTTCTCTTAGTCACCTCATTTCTCCTTCTCAATCTAGTTAAAACACTAGAAGTGCGGCAAAGCAGATGAATCATTATAACTCAAAATCTAATTGTTCCCAAATAGTAAATACTGTTTAGGGACTATGTGATACACCTGAGAAACTAAGACGCAATCAGGAGAGGCAGAATAATGTTCCATCTTCTCTTTATACAACATAATTTAAAGGGTTGGACCATTTAAATAATACACATTTGTTCTGTGCGTCCTCTTCCTGCCACAGAGGGTAAGTATACTTGAAAATAAAGCACGAGGTCAGCATAGCTCTGCCAGAGTGCTCATGGGACTGGAAACAAGACTCAGGACATTCTTTGGCAAGCAGGTAGGATCCAGATGGCAACAGATCAAGTGCTGCTTCCTCAGCTGGAGAGGACAGAGATCCGCACGGAGGAAAGATAAGTTTCCATTCACAAGCATTCTTCCAAATACTCTGTTGGGAGGCACTGTAGGAGGGAAGGATTCTGGATGACCACAGGAAACAATCCAGAAGGTCACTACTTGGCCAGGTTAAGGTTCATAACCCAGAGTCCATGCGGACTAATCACATCGGTCAAGCATCCAGGAGAAAGGATTGCAGGGCAGGCCACGAGCACAGTCTCTGGCAAGTCCTTTGAACCACCGGCTAAGCCCTGCCGTTCCTGCTCAGACCCTCCGGTCTGCTCCCAGCATGTGACTGCCGATGTACTGAGCACTCAGCTCTTGTCAAAGTTAGAATACATTCCTCCAAAGACACCAGTGTTTTGGGATTTACTTCTAGTCGATCAGGCAATCCAGCCCAAGTCATCACAGACAGCATTTGAAATTTCCATGTCTAGAAGACAAGCTGAAACCTGTTCAGTTTCCCACTGGACTCTTACAATAATTTACAAAATCTGTATGGTTTGGAGAATTATTTTACACTTCTGCTCTGTTAATATTATTCAAGGGCTGAAGTTCAGTCTGGGTCATAAAAGAAAACACAATGGGAGGTGGGTAGCTTGAGCATCACATCGGGCGAGATCTCTTCAGAAAAAGATACCAGCCTTTTGAGTAACAGGACGGAAGCACTGGTCAGCACGTGAACGGACCAAAGCTGTGCTGGAAGTGCACTGACAGCTCTTCTCAGCCTCTTCTGTATCACATAGCCGCAATGTTATGAATTGTTACGAGCTACAATGAGCATTTTGGCTGTGTAGCTCCCAAAGTGAGCTGAAGTCCAGCTGAAGTATGGACTTGTGGGAAGTTTCACAGGAGCTTCTGAGAAAGTACATGGCATCCACCAGCAGCAGATGCCCAGAAGTGGCAAAATTCCAGTGCCAAGTACTCTTCCAAGGCACTGCTATCCCTATTAAACCACCGCCAGTAAGAGGAGGGGATTTCAGCAGTCTAATTATCACTAGCTTTCTGTCAGATGGTTCATTAAGCTTCCCCCAAACATGGAAACATAACAAATTCTGATTTAAAGGTTTCTTTTTTTTTTAGATCTCAGGCAGTTTACCATAACTATTTGGAATGGAGTATCTATTTTTAAAAACATAAGTACCTCCATTTCTCTGAGGAAAAATAGCAGTTACAGAACTAAGTAATTATTTAGAAGCACTTTTATCCCTCCTAACAAATGGAAAATTGTGCAGCTTTTGTTTCTACATCTAAATTACCTTAAAACTTGTGTCTGGATTTAAGCAATTAGGAATCGGTGCATTTGCTCTATATCTGTGGATTGCATTAAATAAATTGGAAACATTTTAGAAAGGGCAATTGTCATTCTTCATAATTAACAATATTTCCAAAGTAACTATCTTGCAATTCCCCTTGTTATTCCCAGATAATCAGACCCTTGTGTCTATGTTCCACCCAGCTCATCTACCCTGAAGTTAACAGGGGATACATGCATCTGCAAAGCAAATGTGGAAGAAGATTGTGGTATTTGCAGAAAGGCCCTTCCAGTCACTCCTTTTCTCCCAGCAGTGAGGAGACTGAGATTTAAGATAAACTCCTAATGGTATATAAGTATTCATTTGCAAATTAAGCATTTTTCCTTCTGCAAACATCTCTGATGTAGCAGATCAGGCTGAGCAGCTAAGCCCCAGTGGTGGCTCTGCAAGGATGGGAGTCTGACATGTTCGTTGCCAAAATGAAGGCTCAGATTTATGTCGTCTTAGTTCACATGGCTTCAGAACGACTCCCCCAGGCCCCTACTCCCATCAGCTCTAATCCACGTCTGCACTGCTGCTGCCAGCAGTACCGTGGTACTTCATTTCCCTCTTGAACCAGGTCTTTCTTCAGAGCTGCTGGGTGCTTCTTACTATGTATGCATGTAGCTAGCTCAGACCATGTGCAATCAAAGAAACCAACCTGGAAATGCATTCATTCCCAGAGTGCATAGTTTCAATTGTAACTGGTTTTCCAATGGAAGGAACACATACATATACATAGTAAATCTTATAACTAGTTGCTGTAGGCTGATAGGTAGGTCCCAGACTCTGTTTTCAGCTGCCATTCAGCAAATAACTTCCTTTGTCTAGGTGTTGTTTCTCTGTCTGTATAGCAGAAATAAAGACAATTACTCTCTGCTGGAAAGTACATTGAGCTCTATAGTTGAAAAGTACAAGAGTTAAATGATTATTTATTAGATACATCCATACTTTGACGGTGTTGCTTCCAGCACCCTATAAACCACAATTGTCTTAAAAAGACTATTATTTTTGCATGGTGTCAGTCTTTGGGCTGTGAACATCCAGCAAGTGTATCAAAGACTCAGTGGGAGCAAGAAATACCACAGGGAAAGTAAAACGCACAAACTAAACAAATAAAGGAGCAAGACTTAACAGAGTTTGTATGAGCAAATGACAGACTGTCTCCTCTGCATGAATATAGTCCAATTCACAAATGCTTAGAGAACAACCACTGCTAAAGCTTATTGCCATCAACCAAATATAAATATAATCTCATACTCTGCTTTATCACTCCAGCAGAGCCCATGTCCATTATATTGGCAAATGGATCTCCCTACCTATACAAATCAACCCACGTCAGGAGAAAGAGAATTTCAGTAGTAAGTTTATTCCTATAAATTAGGTAGAGACGTCTTAAAATTGTCTTAATTATTCAGCTCTCTGGCTATAATTGATCATGATGCTTTACTGTTCACTCCCATCTGCCCTAAAATGAAGCATCCATTAGAATAACATGCATCTCATTTACCGTATTACTTCTCTAACTTCACTGTATAAAAGGCAACACAGGCAGTAACTCCAAGTATAATGTAAAGATTTACATCTGAGAATAACACAGCCAAAGAGCAAGGTTCTGTGTAGGGTCGTTTAGAAGGCAAGTGAGTACAAAAATACCCTCACTGCTTGAAACCGATAGAAGTCGCCCTTAATAGCAATAATTCTAATATCAAAGTGAGCATGGAAAATGGTAGCATCTTGAGCTGTGGAGGACAAGCAACCTGCAAAATTCAGTTCTGGTTTCACTTAACTCATTGAGCTAACAACTTTCCATGCTAGTGCTGTTTGAGAGTCCGCTTTCTATTTTGAGCTATTCTTGAGCAACCTGACCTAGTGAAAGATGTCCCTGCCCATGGCACGGGGTTGGACTGGATGATCTTCAAAGGTCCCTTCTAACACAAACCGCTCTGTGATTCTATGAAACTCTGAAATTTCTGATTCAGATGACTAGTCACCACTGGATTCCTGTGCTAAAGTCTTTCTTTGTGTCTGTAATCTCATATGATGTTATATCATATGACATCATATCAGCTAGTCCTTCCACCATTTCAGGAAGGTCATACCAATTCTTCTCAGAGCCAGGAGAGAGGAAGAAAGGAGTTTTGGACTCTCTGAAGTGCTGAGCTAGTTCTAGCTCAGATTTAAGCACATTTATCTCCCTGCGTTATTTCAACTAAACCATTTTACAAGCCATAGACAGAGGATTAATTTTTCAGTCATCTGTAACACAAAATAAATAAAAATAAGATCAAAGAACATGAGCTCTATAGGAACTTCATGAAGTAAGAAAAAAATGCAGTAAGATGAACAATATATTGATGTTTATCCTGTGACACCCAGCATACCTTTAACTGCCTGCAAAACCTCCATAAATGAATTAATAAAATATAAATAAAATGAGATACAATACAATAAATAAAATACACAGTCAGTAGAGTGCTTCCTTGTGCACTAACAGGGATAGCAGCAAAACACAAAGTTCAAGCCTGCCTATAGTAACGATATTTACAACAGAGTGTATAGATTACTGGCAATCAATATGGGATTGGATATGGATCATGGACCCGCAGCATTGGCTTTTGTAATATGTGCCTGGCTCCTATGTATATATTGCAGCAATGTCTTCTAATGGTAACTGTGTTAAGAAAGATGACTAAGAAGAGGAGGGGGAAAATCAAAGTGAAAAGGTTCTATACACATCTCTGTGCCCATGCCTGTGTTCCCTGGCTGGAACACATCAGTCTTGAAGTTTTTAAGCATATTGGAGATGGTTTTTAATTCTGTATCCCCATCTAGCAACACAGAATGCATCAGAATAAGACCATACATAACCACAAGAAAAAAATTTCTTCTAAATAATGCACTGTTTTTATATACTCCTTCTTAAATATAAGAACTTTGTCTTTAGTACAGAAAGGAAGGTAAATTATAATAGCTTTGCACTAAACCAAATGCAAAGCACAAAACTGTCAAAACCCTTTATTATAATGTGACAACACCAGAAGAGGATTAGCATAATTAGCAATGGTAGCTAATTATTTTCTTTATCAAAATAGCATTGTTTACTTGCTGCAGAGCACATAGCAGCAAGCTGAAGCTGTGAAATTATAAATGGCACAGAAGAATTTCTTTACTGGAGTGTGCATTTGCAGCCAAAATGAACGAATACTCTCAGTGTGATGCAGAGACCTATTCTATAGCAAACCACTTCAAAAATGCACAGTCAGTAACGCGGAATGGAAACCAAGAGGTTTTTCCACCTAGGGGGAAATTTTGATTATTTTTTCCCCTTTTGTAAGCACTGTAATCAGAATCCCCAAGGCGGAAAGCGCTCACTGCAGACACCTGCCGTTACAGAGGCAGAAGCCGAGCTGGGACAACTTCCTCAAGGGCCCCAGCTCTACCGTGGGAAATGCACTGGCACCATCTCAGGGGAGGTCATGAACAGCAGTGAAGGAGCAGGCTTTGTTCAGGGAACTGGGATGGGGCAGCCAGTGGGTTTTATTAAGAATTAAATAACATTTTAGTGTAGTCAAACATTACCATTAACCCTGCCTGATACCTGAAGGTGAAAGCCTGCGCGAAGCAATTCTACCATGAAGGGTCGGCATAGGAAGGCTGCCTAGATGAAGGCTGAAGGAAGTGCTGCTGTTTTGGTGGGATGACTCCATGCAGAGCTGCCGGGACCATCCCGGGAGGGAGCCTGCCAACAGCCCTGTCCTGGGACCAGCGGACCATCAGGGACTTTGGTCAAGCCCACTGCAGCCAACCAAACCACTCTCCCAGGAGCGAGAGGGAGAGTTTTGTCAGTTCTGAACTCTCCCATCTGCAGAAAGCAAGCAGTGGAAGTACACCTACCTGAAGAGGGAAGCCTTGTTCCTGCTTAACACACTCAGGAATGGAAGATGGACCTCAAGGCAACTGATCAAGCGCCCTGGGTGAGTCATTGGTCTTTTTAAATATTGTGTGAAAGAGTCAAAAAGCCCATTCCTGCAGTCACACACATGTTGCTTAATTATTATTTAGCATCATAAATATATTCCCTCCTTCTCCATCAGTAAAGTTTAAGGCTTTTTTTTTTTAAGACTTTTCTAGGACAGCAGTCAGCCATTGTGCCAAGAGAAGTGTTACCTACAAAGAATGCTCTGGCAAAGTAAATGAGTTTCCTAGATTTCAGGAAGAAGTTCAAGCTGGTATCACTTAAAATTCAGTGGGAGCCTACAGTTACCAGGGATGACACTGATTTTCTACCGATAACAAGTGTCTGAAAGTTTTAGTCATTAAATACTATTAAATAATAGAAAAATATTTAGGCATAGGAATATTGGGGGTTTTGTTTTCTTTAATTAAAATATGTTAAACACTGAGAAAGCAAGTCCCTCATGATGTACTTTTACTGAAATCCATTTTTCCATTCAAATAATCACTTGCACAGAAAACCAATCTTATTAGAGGCATACAGAAGAGAGAATATCCTTCTATAGACAAAATTAATTAAGGGAGAAGGAAAAAATCATCCCATAATATCACAATGAGAGAATACATTTGTTTGTCAGCTGAATGCTGCTAGCAAAACTCCAAGCATAGGCTCTTGAGATGGAAAACCTAGGCCAACCATGACCTTAATTTGTGTAGCCCAAAAGATCAAGTGTAACCATTATAGATCATAGCTGTCCTATTTTTAATCCAAGCCAAACCATCACAGCTGTGCTGCTTGGGGTAGTATTTTTCCTTCGGTATTTTTGCTCTACCCAAGCCCCCAAATATCTTTGATGAAACATTCCTCACTGGATCTGAATTCCTTTGCCCTGCTTTGGTATTCTGTTAAAAATTGTAATTAATGAGGCTATGATTCCTTGTGTGTGTCTTCTCAATGGCCTAACTTCTTTTGTCTCTTTCCTTGCAAGATTCTAGTCCCTATTCCATGAACATTGCACAGCAACAGCTAATATGCCATCTGCTCAGTATTCAGCTTTTGAATGGTTAATAATATAAGAAATTAACAGCAATTTATTTTATTACAATAACATGAGTACACCTAGGAAAGCAATGCAGTTAAGCTTATAAGGAGCAATTTTCTTAAAAATTGAAATACTGTATTCATTATTCTTGTCCACTTTCAGCCTGTTGTCCTGCCTGATTATGTATCTTCCCCCAACTCCAACCCATAGTCTACATGAAAACAAAATTCATTGCATGCAAAGTAAATCACAAGGTGCAAGGACAAACATAGGGTCTGTTAACAGTCCTCTTGGAATTAGATGTCATCTAACCATTATCAAAACCAATATGAACATAATTGGATATTCAAATGAAGTGGGAATAAGGAAAACCAGATTTACCTGATGTATTGATTCATATCGGCCCAGAACCCAAAACTCCAATTATTTACACTGATGCTTTATTTCCATTGTCTTCAGTAGTTTTTATGAGAAGCAGGAGTGTGCTTTTCGTAAATGTGTTTTCTGACAGTGAGGATACTCTGTTGTTATGCACAAGAATATGGTTTGGCTGGCTTAACAGAGCACTAAAACCACCGCATAATTGCTCCCAACATAAAATTAACCTGTCCCTACTGTGTGCAAGAATTCCACAGAAACTGTTCAAAAGCAGGAAGTTGCCCAGACTTGAGCTTGACCTATTTACTATGCAGGCAAATTAATCAGTAGCTCAAAGAGCCTGAAAATTAATTTATTTGTTACAAAGTTTTAATATTCTGCAAAGAAAGTGCCTTCTACTAATTAGGAGCCCTATTTAATTAGAAAAAAACCAACAAAACAAACTCTTCTGACCACTGAGACCATGCATCTTGGCTACCACTTAAGAATGTAAGCAGGGTGTAGGGTAGGTTTGGGCCTTACGCTTTCATTCCTACTTTTGATACATCCCTTACATTCACAGCTGTAAGGAAAATTACAGCAGTTAAGATATAAAACTCAGCCTATCCCTGCTCCTGAGAAACATGTATCATCAAGAGGTTTTTCTTTATTTGTCCCATCTCAAGGATGGAAACAAGACTGCAGAGACATTTGAAGTCCAGCTGTGGAACTTTCCACTTTAGAAAACCAGCAGAGCCCTGGAGCATGTCTGTCTGGGTCAGGGGGTGTAACTAGAAGGGTTTATAGGAGGACTGTGAAACCAGGGAGAGACTTTAGGGAACAGATAGGCTTCTGAGCATCTTCGGCACATCAGAGATTCTCCTCTCGGGGACTTCCACACTGAAAGACTGTGTGGCTTTCTTTACTGAACGTTTCCCCATGAGCTCAAAATGAAACCCAGAGCATACAGCTTATTCCTTTGACACAGCAGAGCCACTTTTCCTCATTCACATTCTCCAACCTTAGGGAGATGAGAGACACGTTTGTAGGCATAGGCTGAGCAAAAACTTGAAGGAGAAGTACCTGACACAAAGTTGAGCTCGTACAACTTCAGAGGCTGCTGGCACCACTAGAAGGGACAACATTAGCATTAGGACTTATAGAAATGTTGAGTTTAAGTGCCAGCTTTCTCTCTGCATATTTTTGCTACAAGATATACAGTGTGTGTTTCATAGATATCTCAACATATTTTATGCTTAATGTTGACAAATGTATTCAGGTATTTTTAGCATTGCATTGCTGCCTTTCCTTCTTGGGGAGGGATAATATACAAAATTTAACAACCAATATGGAAGAGACCCAGAGACAGCAGTAATTCTTGGGGTTCAGCTGACATTTGTGAACCTCTTGAGCTCAGCTGCTCTCATGGTTTATGACATGTGCAGAACCACTTGAGAGAATTAATAACCGACTACCTGTCTGGAATGAGAAATCTGCTTTCTTCAATCTAAATATAACATCTGCCCATCTCTCCTTTCTACCCCTTCCAACCATTTTTTCCTTCTGTATGATTGGGGGGCTGGATGAGGGGTTTTTTTCACTTTTAATCAGGAGAAGAGAAATCATGGAGTACTTGAAAATTAATCCTAATAATAATCTCATTATGGGCTCTTGAGTTCTGTTTTAGAATGAAATTCAAAATTATTGATTGACATGGAATAGGTATAAAGTGCCCAACTTCATGTAGAGGTCTAGTTGGAATGCCCATAGAAATCAATATATCTTTTAAAAATGGATGCAGGATCTGACCATCTCTGTTGCAATGGCAACCACTTACTTAGGGCACTAATTAACCCTTCCAGCTTTGTTTGAAGTGTTTCAGACGTTTCCACAGTGGTGGACCTGCTGATGCTGTGAGAAGCCAGCTAGGAAGCTGGCATTTGGATCCATTCCCCATGAGACGCACACCACGCCTGTCACCTGGGACCTCAGAGACACTTCTTCTAAGGAGCTAAAGCAGCCAGTTCAGCCACATCTGTAACATATTTACTAATAAATATTTCCATAAGATCATAAATGCACATGAGCATCCCCAAACATAGAAACAAGTGTACCTTAGACCTGACCAGACACATTCTAGGTGATTAAGTAACCAGAAATCACAAACAGCTATCTCAGACCAATATTGTTGTCATCACAGTACTAAAGAGCTTCACTGGGGCTACCACAATAACAACATCATTTTGACAAACCCCAGTTTAGGGCAAATTATTTGGAGTAAATTTAAAAAACTGCATCTGCACACCCTTTAGATGAGACATTCCAGATATATTCCTTACGTAGGAATTGAGGCTGCCAAGACAAGGGCAGAAATGGGCTCAGGGAACTTATTTATGTTGAATGAGAAAGAATTGGCTCCTGAAGCAGTTGCTAGACAATGTGGCAAAAAAGCTTGTGCATGGCAGTCTAGTCTTACTGTGACCCTTCAAAGTCCTTGTTTTCTTGGAAATCTTCACTTGAACATACTCCGAACTTCCTAGAAAGCACAGCTTACAGTGGGTGAAAACTAAGAGGGGGACATTTTTTTGAGCAGCTTGTATCTGACTGCTGGCTAACGTATGCAAAGTTACATTGCATGTTCCCCTCTTCACTTAAATATTTCAAATATCTGTGGGACACGAATTGGTCAAATACTCACAATCACCAGTTGAAGTAGTAGCAAGTCAGATGCCCTCCTAAAAGCAGTGGGAAGCAAGGTACATGGTAAGAGGGAGCGACCCAAGGACCGCCACCAGAGTTCCTTGACATTTAGCATGGGTCATCAATGAAGCAGCCGTTTACGTGTCTCCCTGTGAAGTCAGCACCATCACTCCCGTTTGTGGGAGGACATACATGACAAGCGTAAGCAATTTCCATAAGGGATTCCTGAGGGGGAGCTGGTAGCGTAAAGCACTGGCAGAAGTCAGCCAACAGTCTTTCTGTGACCCTGGTGGGTACATGCAATAATTCTGCCTGAAAACACAGGACCCATCTACAAGGGAACAGTCCTGTTTAAAGGCAAACGGACAGCTTGACTAAACACAACTGGACTATCTTCACTCTTCCAAGGCAGTGAACCCACAGGCTTTACCATATGGTTACATGATGCAATACTGGGCATGACGTGTCCTTATCCAAAGTAAGAGCAGGTCTATGCTTGGCATGTAACGTCAGACTCCTTGTCCTCTTAAAAAGTGCAGGTAACGTAGTCCAAATACTTAAGAGGCGTGCTCAGGTGTTAAGGTATTCTGGACATTTCTAGTAATGACATTCATCATAAGACCAAATTCAAAGCAGCGAGAAGCACCAACGCTTATCCCAGCTCCTCAACTGTCTATTTTTCTTTTACAATTGGTTGCTAAAGCTGGTGCTCAGCTCTAGGCACTGAAACCAATGAATCAAATATAATGGGTCTGACATGTCACCTAGCAAAACACTGGGAAGCTTTAGCTAAAACACCCTTGGTTCCATGCCATTGCCTCCCTTAGATTCAGAGTTCGAGTTTTATTGTTTTGTTGCTATAGACTTCACAGATGAATAGGCACACTGCCTCCAATAAATGCCTTTCTTCACACCTTTCTCATCTCCACAGCGCTTTCTGACACGGAAGATACTCCAAGGGTATGTTAAGAGCTAGCAGAAGCAAGGAGTTTTGGAAACAGGATTAGTTCAGTATACTATATGCATGGGTGTCAGTACATGACAATGTTCATATTGAATATATGTAAATGAGTTAAAAATGAGCAAAGCAAAAAAGTATGAGCGAGTCACGCATTTGAAAGTCTGTTGTGCAGATTCTGCCCTGTGAAAATGCAGCTTTTCTCCTCCCGGTGGAAACGGCTCATCCCGTTGCTGGAGAACCCTCCCCTCCCAGGCTCCTAGGTCACACACCCTTTCTTTGGACCAGTCCAGCTATATGGTCCCTTAGGAGCACGGGCAAACACAATCATTTAAAGCAGAGGAACCTGCTGAAAGTTTTAACAGGAATCGGCTCAAAACCAAGAATCAGCCCAGGCCAGAATTGGAAAGCTTTAAAGCGTCTTGGACAAAACCATCGACTACTACCTTACACTGCCTTGGCTGTCACGGGGAGTCTAATCCCTTAAGGTATTGGACTCGGATGTCCTACATCAGAGTATTTCACACCTCTTCTGTCCTACATGTGAATCCCAATTATTTTCCCCCCTTCAGCTTTAGATTCATTGGAATTCCTGATTCAAATAAACCAAATGGTGTAAATTATTCTCAGGCTGTTGCACCCTCTTTGGAAGTGAAGCATCTCATTTATTCACATTTTGCTATCCCAGGACTCAAGGAGCATGGTGCAGCCGTCTCCTCTGACACGTACCTCCTCTATTATCTTCATCAAAACACATACTTGCTCTTTTAAATGCAAACAAAGCACCTCAAAGCCCATATTTTGCTTATATAGCCATTCATATTTTATTTAGTGTTTGAATAGTATAAAGTACCAGCATAAGCACATCCTTCCCTACCTCACCCTTCCCCAGGTTCTTTAGCTTCCCTGCATACTAACATTTTTCTTTGAGCAAAGTGCCACCTTTCATATTTCCTCATTCCACTTTGGAACTAAAGGGCAGGAACTCAGCCAGACTCTGTTCTTGAGTTATTTCTTTCCACAGAAAAATAAATCAATTTTTTATCAACTCCTGATCACACAGGCTGTATCGGTTCCTGGGTTTCATTAGTAACCGCATAGCCAGAAAGACTGTGGATGAAGACTGGAAATATTAAATGGACACAGCAACTCTGCTGCCCTGCTCCACCACTGCGCTCTGGAAGCAGTTTTCCAGATGTGCACTTCTAAAAGGTCTCTTGAAGGAATTTTGAGAGAGTACAAAATCATGAGTCACAACCTGGTTTTTGTTTCTCACCATCTCACTGAGAGTCCTTCAATCACTAAATGTCATTTCATCCCAAAAATGCTTGAAGTGTGGATAAAACAAGACTGTATTGCTGTTATTACTTAAGTATTAGATACCTCATCTAAGGCACAGCCATTTTTAACTGGGGTAAAAACACAAGCAGAATTGATCAAAAAAGCTCAGCCACTTGTAAAGTGGCATTTGGTCGGTTTATGAAGGAGTTATACGCGACCGCTGCCTACAGGGACGCAGCCTTAAACTCTTTCCAGGACTTATCTTCCAGCCATGTTTCTGTCTCTGTCATTCATGCTTTTTGGTTTTTTAACTTCATTATTCCAGCATAGAGGGAATGATTACAGATGTGGGCCCAGACAGATGGATGCTGAATAACTGGAAGCAGAACTGTGACCACGCCGCTGATCCAGCAGCCCCCGCTTCTGCCTTTGGAGGACAAAAGCAGTTTCTCTGCAGCAAAAACTGTCTGTGGTGTTGAACGCCCGCCAAGTATGTGTTCTGCCGTGAGACACGGCAAGAGATGCTGAGAAGAATTACGCTGCAACCAAGAAAATCATTACCTTCATTATCACTGGATTAAAGCACCTTGCTAATAATAGAAGCAATTATAAGTATGTTGCTTCTGCAAGCTTGCTAAAGAGCTCTTCATTCCTGTTAGCATGGAGGACTGTACATCAGTCACATTCAATTTGCTACCAATTTCAGAATAAAAGAATAGTTAGTTTGGTTATACTTAACTAATTAAGATTTATTGAAGAAGCTAAATCTCAGCATACGGCATATGTTACTCAGTATTTAGTATGCATAAACATTGTGTTCTTCTGTAGCTCCTTACAGCATCCCAGAAAAGAGAAAGTAAATAGAAAAGTATCAACAGCTATTTTGCACGTGAATAGCTGTAGTTAGGTTCACTAATTAGTTTAGCAGCAATAATAGCAAATAACTGAATATCCAGAATATGGTCACAGTTAAGGCAGACAATGTCGGACCCCTTCAAAGCTTTCCTGCACTCAGAGAACCCACTCGTGACCAGTAACTTGGCCATTGAGTTTCTCCAGTTCAGGGCAGACCTCCAGCTGTAGGGTGAGGGTGCCCTATCTGCCAGGGTGTTAACTCCTCTTTGGACTGTTAAATCATGCAAAGATGAGCGGCTCCAGCTGGAGGACCCATGCCACAATATCAGCTTTTTATTCACAAGATGTCCTGTGAAATAGGAGATCTGAGTTCAGTGCAGAAAAAACATATTTGAACCTCAACCTCCCTTATTCCTGCCCTCAGGGCTGCTCTGCACCACGTGTGGGTGTAGGTTGTAGGGAAGTGTTCCTGTTTTCAAGGTGTTTTATCCAGTGTCTTTTTTCAATGCCCTTTTTTTCTAAATTGCTACATTCCTCCAAAAAGCTTTTTTTTAATCTGTAGTCATCTTGTAACCACAACTGTTTGGACAAAAAGCTTCCCGAGATGCTCACGGTGAATAGACTAGGGGAGCATGTGATGGACCAGCAGCAAGAACCAGGCTTCTACGGAAACATCCATTTAAACTGACAGTGTATTCTGTTGGACAAATATATACAGATACAATGCCATATGAAGAAGGGATGCTATGCTAGGATTTCTAAAGGAGGAAATAGATAGAACTTGGCTTTTTAGTTCACTGTATGTCTAACCGCACACAAGAAAGGTGCACTAATATTTTCAGCAATTATGAAGCTTTAAAAAAAAAAATCAGTGTGTTCATTGGTCCGGGTCCTTTAACTCATGGGCTGCACTACCACGTGTGCAAGAAAAGTAAAGGAAAGTAAAGAGAAAGCTAGGTAAAGTTTTAGAGCCTGGAGAACACAATGAGAAGAGCAAGGAACTGGAACATGAAGTTATGATCCAAATTGTGTGTTTTCAGAGAAGTTGAGGAAGCCTGCAGGGGAAGTCAAAGCCTGAATAAGCTGGTACAACTTCTTGCACCGCTGTTTATGTACACATCATTTTTTTTCCAAACATGAAGTGTCTCTTCCTAGCTTTGATTGCCTTTTGATGAAGAAAGACCATCTAATACCATGTATAGCACTGGGTAAAACATGTTTTTCAAGCCACAATACAGAAGGGAAGAGGATTTTTAGTAACTATAATGAAAGCAAAACAAAGCTAATGCACCCTACTCATGTAATTCCCAAACCTAATCCCTGTACCATCAGCAAGCAAACACAACTGATTTCACACCGAGGTTCTGTACGGCAGAGATTTTCCAGTGGGAAAAGTCAGCAGCGGGTAATATCCCTGCAAGGCAGACATGCCCCACGGCTGTGATAGAGACAGCCCCACAAACCATACCAGACCCTAACCCAGCTGGCACGGGTTGGCAGTCACAGCAAAAGTTTCTCCAGTTAAGTGTTTTTCTTCTGGTGTGCTAATAGACCTAAATTAATGCTTTTCTTACATCCCGGTCTCCTCTATACCAGCTCAAAATCTGCATCTCAGGCTATTAAGTGAAGTTTGGATGGGTTTTTTTGGGGGGGTAGTGGTGTCAGGAAGTGTAAATTCTGTTGTAAATGCAACAATATATAAACATTATCTCCACCTACCCCACCTGAACCCGCATCAGCGCTTTCACGTTGGACATGAGCCTCACATGTATCAGTCTGAACTGGAGTTACCTAGATCCTTTATCTACAGTTCCACCTTCTGCACATCTAAAAGCCAGTCCAACACGTATTGATGGTGCATGCAGCTGATGCTGTCTCAAAGAAATAATACTTGTACAGAGCATCAGAAGTACATTTTCAATCTAATAATCTCATTACTCACTCAGCCAACGGTGATTCAGCCCCTTAGATGCCGATTTATCCATTTCAACATTAATTCTTCATCATTGTTGATGGCACAGTGTTAATTGATGAGCCCAGCCGCACTTTCTCTGACAATAGCAACAGTATTGCCTTTGACTTCAAGAGGAAGCAGAATTGGGCTCGTCATTAGTAAATGATTTTACTTTGTCTTTCTGCTTGGTTAGTCATGAGTTCCATGTAGAGGTAGTCTCATTCATGGTCACTTTCAAAGCTTTATTACTTTTTAATGATGAACCATAGTATTTCTTTACACAGGCTAAACTGGAGAAGACAGCCAGCTTCCTTTGGTAGCCAACGAATTCTGAAATGGCACCTGAGCTCCTCACTCTGCACTGTAGGAACTCGTTGTGCACATCTAGCAATACCATCTATATTCATTAGTTCCTACAAACAGCCTTGGAAATAGTGATGCTAAACTCAAAATGTATATTTTGTCTGATCAAGTTGTGCAAAAAAACCCTGAACGACACCATCTGTATTTGAACATAATGTTTACAGCTAAAAGGTTCTGAAATAACAGACATTTGGTAGTTTGAGAAAACTAATTGATATATTATGCAGATTAGACTCTCAATTGTTACACTAAACCTAGAAAATGCTACATGCTATATTTACTTTTAAACACGCTCTATTTTCAGTAGGTTTCTTCATCTTCTAGTCTAGTATTGGATAAGGAAACACAAGGCGTTTCAAGCACTTAACCAAGGAACTGGAACAATGAATTCAGAGCCTGACTTCTCTATCCTATAGGTCCCCCTCCTTCTACACTCTATCTCTCAGATAGAGAGGCTTTTAAGGTACATATTATATTCACTGCTGTAATTCAGTTCAGTGGTCAACAAAATGTTAAAAAAAGTTAAAAAATAATCAAGAGGCATTCAGAAGAATATCCGGTGCACTACATAGATGCGATGATTGAAAGCTACGTATTGTAATAGGAAGACCCATAGACACCACTTCCCATGAACTCTGACATGAGAACCCATCTGAATTTATACAATTCCTTTAGGGCAAACAGCTTGTTCCATGTCACCACCTTTTTCGATCTGAATTACTTGGAAGAACCTAATATAAAGTGAAGAAGCACAAATGCAAGGGGAAAAAGGGACTCAGCCAGCAAAATAAAAGTGTCAACTCCTTTCAGACAGCAAAAACACCCTCAATCTGGAGCAAAATAATATGCCAATAGCCTTAAAGTAGATACACATATTCATTATGAGTTCAAATACACCACACAAGTTAGCGAGCCAAGTTGTGCACAGAATCAGCTGCAATCCACAAAGGAGGTTTTCAGAAGTTAATTCAGACCTATTCTTCATCAGTATATTTTAACCAATATAATAGCTGTGTTAGTCCTGCCTGATGATCATGTGTTGACTTCAGGCAGTCACTTCTTCCACCCCAAAGTTATCTACGTTCCCCACATATCCAGATTAAACCACTCAGTGCCTTTTCAGATATTTCTGAGTATCTTGTCTGCCTTCTAGCTGCTACCCCAGACAGTCACAGTTCTCCCTCAGGCCTTGCCTCATACATACCACCGCTGTGGACATCTCCAATACCCCTGAGCATGCCAACCAGCACCAGACACCTGCCTATGAGCAGCTGAATTGAGCAAACTCCATCAGTGGGAGGTAGAGAGCTCTCCAGCTGACAGCAGCTTACACTAACCAGAGCTGAAATAGCTCCCCAAGCTCCACTGCATCCATCAACTAGATCTCCATTGAGGACGATGGAAGTTTAGATACTTAACTACCACTTACGTAGACATGTGCATTTAGGTGTCTTCATCTACTAACTGGAATCAGCTCTGGATTATTATTCACTTTACTGCTAGCAAGAAATACTGGTTAGATGTAACCTTTACAACATATTACACCAAGCAAATGAACACAAACAAGGGTTTACAGGACCTCCATGTATATAATTTCAGATTTAGAGAGACATTCCTCCTTAACTGCTCCATTCACGTAGCTGTGCAAACAAGGAGAGGAGTCCTTCCCACCTCCTGGGTAACTAAGGGAAGAAATCCCCAGTTTCCAGGCAAAGCCAGCATCCTGGATAAAAGACATACCAGCATGATTATTCATGAGATTAGAGGACAATCCCATCAACTGCCCACATTGTACCTTGGCAGTACCTGACTATTATTAGTTTTCCTATAACACATTTACCCATCCAAAAATGGAAAACAAACTGCAAACCACAGCATTACTAGCAGTCTGACAATTTGGTGTCTTACATGCCTACAGCTGAGCAAATTCTTCGTCCGCACAAAAGACATGTTTCCTTTTCTAGCTATGATGAACTGTTAACATTGGAAAGATTCCGACAGCATCCTTCAGGATGTTCTGCTATTAACTGTACCAATAACTTTAACACTATTGACTCCACCTGGATTTCCCCATACTAGCAAAGGGAGATGGTAGAAAAAGTTCCTGGCCCCTAAACTTTGAAATGTACTTACACGGAGGAAGATCCCATAGACCCAGATGGAGTCAGTTGCGTGAACCTTCAAGCTGGCCAAAAGACACCACAGATGTTGCTGGTAAAGACTGCACCATCTGCTATTGCTCATGCTGCAGACCATCCTGACAGCACCATAACTGGGTAGAGGTGCTTGCCTTTTATTTGCTAGTGCAAGTGATTCTTACCCACAGAACTCCTGAGTTTAATCAAAGGCAATATGGGTTTTCAAAGCAAAGAAGCATGATGACTAACTAAGCCATTCCACCTCTCTTAGTCATTCATTTTAATAATCAACGTCCTTATCTGTAGCACATGGAAACTGTTATCAGCTTTGTCCATTTGTTGTCATTATGTGCTGGAACCAGACTACATTGCTTGCCAAAACCAGAAAAAGATGTTACTGATTCCATTGGGTGTCAAATCATGAGTCACTTACAAAGATAAATGATTATAGAGAATAAAACACTTATATAGCCACCCTTGGCATTATAATGCATTTGAGATTAGTACAGAGCATATCAGGACATTCCCTATCCTACGTCTTTGGTCCTCGATGCGCAGAACTTGAAAACTTTGACCCCTCTTGAAAAAAACCACTTGTAGGGACCGCAGGGTATGATAACCCGACAGCTCAGAAGCCTCATTCCCAATACTCAGGAATGTCAGAATTCAGCCTGTGCCAATGATTATTCACATCAAACTCAAATTCACCAGATGACATAACTGGCCATCAATCCATTTTAGCAATAATATGTTTATTTCATGAGCAGGTATAATGCTGTAGATCATACATATCACCGTGTCCACTTGAGTAAACACACTGGCTTTTGTGCACTTAAATTCTTGAGCACAACCTTGCAGTAACGTTGTGCTGGGCTGCTGGGTGGGGTTTTTTAATGGAACAATATTTTAAAGAAGTGATTTGTTTCTTAGTTACAGGATGCAGATAATGATACTGCTGCAAATATTGTAATGTGTAGAGGACAGTAACTCAGGAAGATTCAGTCATCTATATAAACAAGACATACTTTATTATTACTGCCTTTGCTGAGAATTTTGTGCCCAGATGCTGAAGCGTATTTCCAGGTTGGTTGTATGTGAGTTAATGGATGGAGTCGGATTCCCTCAGTGAGATTTATTTCGGAAGGTATCTGGTATTTGACCTGTGTTTGGACAATTCTTCAGAAGTACCACACACGCGTTCAGAACTGCCAGAGTATTAATATTTTACGTACATTGATGGGCCAAATATAACAACATGGTTCACGTCTTTACCTGGTAGGAACTAGTTTGTCATCCTACTGACAGTCTGGTTTCTGCACCTTGCAGCTGAGTAAATAATTTGTAACAAAGAAGTTCTTTTAAGGAGAACGGGTTTTTTTCTGTTTGCACATTGTATGCAAGGATGGGGCAATTTCCTCTAAAGTACTTGCTGTGGAGTATTACCCACGGGTACGATTTGATGGAAAATGAAGTTAGGCATCATGCATGTTGGAAATAAGTTACATACAGCCTTTCTGCAAACAGTGGCCGTAGGGTTGATACTCCTCCCTTGCACTAATGATTCCTGAGGTCAAGGTGCCATAATATCAGTTTTTAGGTCCCTTAAAAAAATGGTCAAAGCTGCTCTGATGGGACACTGCAGGTCACAGAGCATTGTTCTGTTATCTCGCTTCACGAGGACAAGCCTGAATCAAGTGGCTCCAAGAACGGAACTGGTAAACGATCAGGAAAAAAGAGATGGAGACTTAAAGCTGACAAAAGAGGAATAATGAATTGGGTTAAAAAGGAGAGAAAGATGGGCTAAGAGGAAATGCGGAGTAAAGCAAAAATTATAACTTAGCTGGAAAAATACATTGTTAGCTATTTATCTAGTTTATTTTATGAATGTGGCAAGAACAATAATTTTCTTTAACTATGGTTACAAAAATAACTTGTCAGAAAACTAATAGACCCCAACATTCCCAACATACTTACTCACCACAATATTTTAAATATCCCCTCCCATTAAAAGTCTTTGTTCAAAGGACTTCTTTCCAAGGAACTTTATTAGTTATTAAAAGATGCAATTTTTTGGTGGAGTTTTAGATTAGGTTTCTAAATGTCCCGCTAAATAAGAAAAAGAAATATTTAATTACAAAAATTGGATCTCCTCCAGTCCTTTCCCTTAGAATAAAGATTGCAGGATAAAGGGTTGTTGTGTAGGAAAAAGTCTGAAACAAATTCATTTCGTTTTCACTTTTCCATATTAATCATATTCATTCACATATCTGGAAGTAATTACAGGCAAAGAAGAGGAATCAAGAATTTAAATAATAACTACTAACGTTTTCACTAGGTACATTAATTTTATGACAAGTCATTTGCCTATGATAATTAGTTTGGTGATACTGATGTACTTTCTTAATAAATCATACAAAATAAATGGACTTGAAAGTTACATTATTTCAAATTAGAAATAAGGTTTCATATGTAAATGGTGAAAAATGGTGACTTCTGCCAGATCAATGGGAATGAGAACAGTATAAAACATTAACAGGGAGAGGTTTATACTGTTCTTCGAGGATCTCGGTCTGACATTAACGTTCTGGAGAAAACAGAAGAGACTTCATATGGCCTTGCTCAATGGAAACCATCTTCTTCAAGCTTCCACAGTTCAGATTTGCCAGGGCCACGGATGATTTGAAATGGCAGCCAGTGCAACCTGGCTGAGCCCTGCCCCGTGCAGGGAACAGGGGGCTGCTGGAGCCGGACGTCCCCCCCATCACTATGGGATCAGTGGAGTCGGGGAGGTGCTCTCAAATCAGAGATTTAAATATCCGCACAGAAGAAAGCCACTGTCCAGGGACGGTATTAAATATTTTCTGGCCTCACACCTCCACAGACACCCAATCTCAAAGGGCAGTGCATCCCATCTGGCCGGTACCAGCGCAGAGGCTGGGAGCACCGGCTGCATCTTCTGGGTCCAGTGGGGCTGGCCTGGGGACGGAAACCTGCAGGATGGAAAACTAGCTGACGCTTCAGCACCTTCCCATCAAACACCCATGAATTCACTGCAAGTTATCGGAGGAAGGATGTCAACTGAAGATAAAAGTAGTCAGAAAATTAAAAATTTAATGCAGGTAAGAGAAAGCTGGGGGAAGGAGAAAGTTATTGCGCCCTTATCTTACAAAAAGGAAAGTTTAAAAACAATTCTGGAGGTAAGAGCTGGGATTTTTTAGGGATAGAATGTGCTCGAATCTGAACTTCATCTAACAGGAGTTTGGCAGACTTTTTTTTTTCTGTTTTATTTTTTCCTGGGTTATTTTTATCTTGTGTCTACATGAGCTATTTATAAATCATATCGTTCATATGCCTTAAGGAAAGCTCATGGGCTAGAAGTGTCTTTGCTGAATTTTGCATTGCTTTTTGCATTTCGTTTTTTGCCTATATGAGATCAATGAATAAAAGTAAGGAAAATTAAACCAGACACATTTAGGGAATGTGAACAATCCTATTTACTCCATTTAATTTGCTGAAGTCCAGTTACCAGCCCATTGCATAAATAGTTAAAGACACTACATCAAATCTCTCACTGTTTTACAAGTAAAATTTTGGGTTGATTCTTACTTCTGACTCAGGTTTTATTTGATAAATTTACACATTTAAATTTACAGATGGGTAAAAGACGTGGAAATTTTTCCTCTCCCTCGCTCCTGGAAATTAGCGGAGTTCAGCTGGGCCGGTGCTGTGTGTGTTCCACGACACACGTACAATTAAATTCTCTCACAAATGCCCACAATAAAGAATTTTAATCTCACATGCTCCTTTTGCACTTTTCCATTTTGTTGGTGAAAGATTAATATAGTCACTAGAATGCAACTAGCCGATCCAGCTCAAATATAAACATTGAATAGCTGTGGTGGCCTGGTTGCAATCAATCCTTGGGAAAGGGAGGGAAAAAGAGTATTAAAAATGTGCAAGGGAAAAAAAAAAAGAGAGAATTAACAAATAACTCAGGAAATTCTCCATTTGGCAAATTCTCCATATATGGCAAAGGGAACTGTATTTATCAGCCACGTGCTCATTTAAAATTATTCACTTGGTCCTACTTATGAAATAATAAATGGTTATTACATGTAAAATGTCTCCAATTATATAGGTATCAAAATGCAAGTTCCATGCCAAGCTTCTTTAAACCAAGCATCCATAAATAAAGGTGCAACACAACACTATGGTTTGAATTGCCAACTGGGGTTTACAAGGAGACAAGAAGTGACACGGGCAAGGTACTGGGTTTGGTGCGTGCCATTGTATTCACTCCCATTCAGGGTATCAAAGCTTGTGGATTAATGTGCCATTCGGTTGCCAAACACCTACGCTCTGAATTCCACGGTCAAAACCCCACCCCAGCTGAAATAAAAGGCAAAATTCCCCATTTAATTCAGTGGGTCAGGATCTTACCCTGTACGTTTTGCAGGTGTCAAAAGAGAAATGCAGCAAGTGCACTTTAATATACCTCCCTCCCTTGGTTCATTCTTTTCTGTACAAATATGAGCATTGGTATCTTTATTTGAAATTAAGCAGACACTTTTTGCATCCACCGATGGAAATAAATTCTCTTTGAAAATGGAGGAGCAAATATATTAAGCACTTTACACAGCTGGAAAAGCCTGTCTAGAGAAACAAGCCTGGGCTGGCCCATGGATGAAAGCAGCGGAGAAGTAACACCGCAAGGGCAGCGTCGTGTATGCTCTTCCCATTTCCCTAGGAAATCACCATCCCTACAAAGCAAACTAAAGGGCCTTTGTTTCAGATGGTAAAATAGATTAAAAATGTAATTTTCATCTCTGAAGTGATATCTGGCTCTTTGTAGAGATGCTCAAGTACTCCTGGTCTGACTGTGCTGGCACATCCACGTGTCACTGTTCAGTGCCAGGCAAAGCCACTGGCTTGGAACAAGGAACAATATAGTCACATTAGTGCAGCATTTAATCCAGCCTAATAAACCCAGTCACAAATCCTTACTGCAGCTTTACTGTTCCTGGCTCCGGACAAAATCATTCAGAGATGGTTCAGGTATCTGCAAATGGCTGCTTTGCTGCATTTAGACATACCACAACTGTCCCCAAACCAAAACTAGCAGCAGGTAATATTAAGCACATAATATAAAATAAAATCAGACTGTAACAGCAGCCACCTTCACCTGACCTCATTTTTTCAAAACTTCCCCTGACCCACAAGAGAAATTGGTGTAGCAAAACATTTTCCTAAGCCACGGAGTAGAGGTCACTGATTTTACAACATGAAAAAACCCTCTTTCAGCACATATCCAAGAAGCAGGCAGGCAAGACACTTGGCTGTCGTACAGGACTACCTGCATCAAGCAGGCGACCTGTTCAATTTGTAGATGTGATGCAAAATCCAGCACGGAAAAGAACTTTGAGCAGCAATACCATGTGCCCTCCCGGCTCCTCTTTAGTCATTGGTATTTGGCCTCGGAGGTAGACATACCATGAAACACCAGTAAATTCTTCCGCAAACCCTCCCCCTTCTCTTTTTACATCCCATTTAAGCACAAGGCTGGAAACCGGTTTTGAGGAACAGCCCACTGACCAAAGGCTGGATGAACTGCCTCCTGCGGCTTTGCCGGATGGATGGCTATCACTGACAGACAGAAATGCTGGCATGTTTTGAAATGTGAGTTGCGGCAGGGAAGTTCCTGCCATGGGGGAGAACTGGAAGGGGAAAGATTTCCTTTTACCGACCTTTATTAAAATGGAAGAAAGTTAAACTCAGGAGAGAAGGTCAAAGCGAACCATGGGAGACAATGCATTAGGGAAAGGGAGCATTAGGCATGGTGGGTGATTTCATAGCTTCCCTTTTTATGGTGTGCGGCAGACTGGGATGGAAAACGTATCTCAAAGAAATGCATAATGAGGCGTATGGGAAAAGAACGGGCACAGAGGCAAAGATTTTGCAGTAGTGGACTTTCTTAAGAAAAAAAGCGATGGGATTTGGAATACCTCCTTGAAACCGTTCCCCTAACTAGCACCAGAACTCGCAAAACTCACTTACAAAATGAGTAAACCACGTCCCACCTAGAAGCAGCATGACCTAGTCTAATGAGGGAAAATGAGATAAACTCAGATGATGGAAATTCTGAACTAAAGGCAACATGTGGAAAAGAGCATTTGATTTAGGAGCGAGAGAAGCAATTTTTATTTTTCCTGCAACAGAAAATGGTAGGGAGAATTGAACTCCATCGCTACACAGCAAAGAGAGTATTAAAGAAAACTCTAAAAAACTAAACAAGATAAAAAGCTTTGGAATTTTTGTTCTCACTTTGGCAGCCATGGCCTTTGTAACATCTTCCTTGCTTGTTGCTGTACACGCTGCAGAGAAAAGGAATCGGAAATTGCTCCAGCATAAGCACGCATCGCAAGGACAGGTGTCAGGGAGAAAATACCAGGCACCCAAATGAAAGGCTGGGGAGAGCTCTAATTTGCAGAAGACATTGCTGAAGGTGCACAAGGAAACATGGAAATCAACATATTGATTTGTTGACTGGGGCATCAATTTTTACAGATCAGAGCACAGTATCCAGCGTAGCACAAAGAAGGATAAAACAAGAAGTGCAAGTGAAGAACATGATGTACTGGCAAGTTTACAAGTAATGCATTTTGGTTGGGTCTGAACATAATTTGTAAAGTCACGTCTGGCTTAGGAAACCCAAACTGAAATGGGTAAGGTTTTTTTTTTAAATGCTAGCCTTAGTGCTGAATTTAGACTAGACAATTACAAGCTTTTCTGCTATGGAGAAGCTTGGAACTGTATCATTTTTTAAAACGATAGACTGTTCTGAGGTTATTAATCTAAAGTAAATATTGGAGTCAAAATATAAATGATCAGGACAATATATTGTGTAATAAACCATGCAAACCGGATGTTGAGTAAGCAACATACCATTTTGTTTTCAAAGCACAAGGATTAAACATTAACATGTGACAGGAATAGAACATGTAATACGAGGGCAATGCTGCAGTCAATCCATTTCATGAAAGAAGCACCTTGAAGCACTTTTATTTCATGGGTTAGTGGGGTAGGGGAGTTATTTACTTTTGGGGTGGTTGTTTTTTAACAGGAGTTATGATAAGGTCTTAAAAAGGCTAAAGACAAATAGGAGTAGACTGCTCGCTACATAAGACACCATCACCCAACGTCAGCAGCTGGCTTCATCTATTCTGCCTGTGATAAACCCCAGATAGTGGAGAGACTTAAGGCCCCCAGACCGAGCAGGTTGGATTACCTTCTATCTATGCTGTCCAAGTCTCAGGATCCTTTGAAATAACAAACTGCATACGGATTGTGTGCAGTGCAGCACTCCCCTAAGCCCATTGCGTCTAGACAGGACATCTCCTCCATAGGCTCCATTTGTAAGTCTTCTGGGAGATGTAAGGTCTGCGCGGATACCCTTGGAGGCAGCCTAAGTCAAACATGTCAAGGCTTGCATCTATGCAAGGCTGAACCCTGGTGCATATTATCCTCTGCTTCTCCAAAAAAAAAAAAAAAAAAGAAAAGGATTTCTTGGTTTGGCCCTGAAAAGAGCCCCGGCACGAATTAAAATGTAGGCACTGGGGAGAAAGTGGGGACAAGAACCACAGAGAGTTTCAGTTTCAACCGGTCTGAGCCCATTGCTTACACCTAACCCCAAAACTTGACAAAAGACAAAGAAGGCGGCAGGTGCTCAGACAAAGACTGACTTGATTAAGCCGGAAAATAACTGAGCTGGGAAAAGAAGTCTCTCAATGCTTGGATGTGTATAAGGTCCTGTAGGCGGTATTTTCTCCTACTCAAATATGTTGCTTTTGTTTTAAAGAATTGCAGTTAATGCTTTCTGTCAGCCTGAAAGGAATGAGTCTGAGAGCACCTACCGTTGGCGCATAAATATCAGTGACTGCACTCAAATGCAGCTCACTCCAGACTAATTCACTATTCTTCTAGCAGTTCTGTATTCAGTTTTTCATTGCTGCTGGTTTTTACTGCAGACAATATACCAGTGCCTGGATGCTGGATGCCATGTAATTGACACTGAAGAGGTGGCACATCAGGGGAATAAAATTAAAAAAAAAAAAGTCCCTTTTGAGAGCTGAGCAATAAAGTCTTTATGGAAGAAAAGTTAAAAGTGAATTATTTTTTAGTGCTGGTGAAAGATGCCAACCCAATAGGCCTAAAAACTGAACTCCTCAATTATCCATGGTCGTGAGAGCCTACAGTCCAGAAAACAAGGAGAGGCTGAGACAGGTTACTTATTCAGCCTTAGAAGAGATGGTTATGGGGAGACCTTGCGGTCTTCAGTTACCTAAGGGGAGCTGTTAGAGAAGGCAGAACCAGGCTCTTCTCTGAGGTGGGCAGTGATAGGAGATGAGGCAATGGACCCAAGTTGCAGTATAGAAAATTCCAATTAAAAGTAATGAGAGAAAATTTCACCATGAAGATAGTCAAATATTGAAACATGTACTAGAATGGTTGTGGACTCTCCTTCTTTGGAGATATTTAAAAATTGTCTGGCCAAGATTTTGAGCAACTTGATCTGTTTGGACCCTCTTTGAACATGAGAATGAACAAGATGACTTCCAGAGGTCCTTTCTAACCTGAATTATTTTATAATTCTATGTTTTTGTGCCATCTACCCAGAAACAGAATTGGGACAACATAAGAGGACTCAAAAGTACTTAGGAGCTTAAAGACATGATTTTCAGGCAATTTTGAATAAGAGAATTTCAGCAGCGGAAGCACAAGCCTTTTGCCACCCGAGCCAACACCGCGTTAGGATGTAGATGTGGCAGAACTGCTGTCTCTTTGGTCCAGCCACTATGACCAACACTTCCCCACCTCACCAGGCTCCTCACACGGCTGAAATAAGATCTTGTCAGGGCTGATGCTGCTGCTCTCAAGCAAATTAAAAGGCAGCTTACAAGGAAACACCCTGGGAAAAATTTATCAGGATGGTTAATTAGTTATGCAGTGCCATGGTAACATGTCTACAGCACTTCTGGTGCTGACCTCACGCCTATATCCATGTAAAGCTCTACTCTTAGCCCCATAAAAAAGCCCAAACACAAAAAAGTGTTTGCCACCTGGGGCAAATGGCTAAAATTAGGCAAAATAGAAATGTTTTTCCCCTTGAAATTTGGCTTAGGTAGGATTTAGATGCTTTTATTCATGCGCAAATAATGAAGCAAAATTAAGCACAATTTTAACCCTGCAGTTATCACATTTCCTGGCCAAAGGACTCATAATATCTTTTTTTTAATTTAATGCAGACCACCTGAATTTGCAGAGTTCCCAGGCAGCCTGAAATGGGGTGACAGGCTGTCATTATTGCTACTGATTACAGCCCCTTCCACCACACAATGCAGATGGGGCCCCTCTTCCTTCAGTCTTACTTACGTTCCTCTGGAGAAAGGTGTGACTGAGTGAAACTGCAAATAAATGACTTTCATCAACAGTACTTTCTCATTGTACATGTTAAGGATAACGCTGACAGGGCAGGCTTTTTGGAGAATAGGTAGCCAAGATCCAAAGGCGTCTCTGGACGTGACACAGGTAGCCTCAGCCTCACTGTTTATTTAAACACTGTCTTTATGCGACGAACTCTTACCATTGGCATTTTCTGTGTCTGTGCGTGCGGGGGTGGCGAGGTGGGAGCTGGCAGCATGCAGCAATTCAAAGAGAAATCCAACTTTCCCGATTCGTGAAACCTTCACTTTTCTTTCCTCTCTCTTTTCTGATAAAAGCAGCCACTTTGGTTCCCTCCTACTAACAAAAAGGTTCATAATGTCTCCTTCCTCCATTGGTGTAAGGGTGAAGAAAAACAGGACATGTCTTTTTGCTCTGTGTCCTGTTCCAACAGTCAGTCCTCAGAGCCTTCTCTTTTTCTTCTGCCTTTGGCAGAAGAGCCACCTTGGCTGGCTCTCCCAAGGTTTTATGGGAAGAATGCTGCGTGATAGACTTCTGTTTTGAGAAGTTTATACTCAGTCATAAAAATTCCAGGCAGGATTTTGTTCCCATTTCTTTTTTATTAAATGTTATTTAAGTGCCTCAACAGTTGCAATGCAAAGAGAAAAGGAGCATAAGCAAAGATGTCACCAAGTACGGAGCTTAAAAAAAGCAGTAGAGTATCAGGCACTATAAAATTTTCTGCTGGTCAGTTATCACTTGCGTTCTGCTCCATCCTCTCTCACTTACTCCAAGTTCATGCCTCAGCCATGAAGAAGGTGGGGTTTTCTTCCTCTGGGCCTTTTCTTGCCTTCTTTTCTTTGTCCAAAAATTCAACCCATTGGCTCCTTTTGCATTTTGACTTGGCCATAATTTTGCTACCACCAGAGTAAAACTCCAGATGAGGAAGCTTCTCTGGTATCCTCAACATTCCTTCCAACAACCTTCCATCACTCCTTCTTCCTCCAGGCTAACAGGTCACCCTGCTTTGTCTTGTCCACCAGTGAGTTGTTTAGAAGCCAGTCATGTCTTGATGACAAGCTTTAATTCAAGTCTGGCATCTTCATTTTATAAGATGTCGCTTTTTAAAAACTTTTTCTCATCTGGACTTAAAGCTGTGCTAATCATAACTAAAAATACCTTGTATATACAGAGACCTTGGGGACTGGTTATTTCTGCAGCTCTTTCCCTGTTTTCCTGAACTTCCCTGTGACGTGGATGTGAAGACAAAAGCCCTTAGAGGCACACACCTTGCATTGTCTATATTGCAAATCTGGATGCTTTAGAAAAATCTAATTAATAATAATGGGCTATTTATGAGTTTATTAATAAACTGATGCAAAGTGTGTGTGTAATGAGTCATTTAGGTCTATGGCACTTTCTTGGATTAATAATCCAAATGCCTGAATTAAGATTTACGTAATGAAACCTTAAGGGGCCTGTTACTGTCATTTTTGTTAAATAATTTCCTTCAAAGTTGTACAAATAAACATGATTTTTGCATACTAAAACCTAACAGCTCCTAAGAAACCATTACACTCATCTGTGAAATTATATGCATGTTTAAATGCATCTAAATACATTTTTAATGTATTTGTGCTATTCCAAGGGAGACCATAATGTCTCTTGTGCCAGCAATAACGGTTTATTATGTTGATTTTCATATACACAAGCTTTTTATTTTCCTTCCTAGTACAAAAGCAGTAAGAAATTAAGCCGTAAAATCTACGCTTAAGCAAAATTATAGATTTCACCTAATCCCACAAAATACGGAAATTAAGACTATAAAATTACTGGGGTCTTTTATCCCTGGCTGAGCTCATTTTGCTTGTAATTAAAGCAAGGTTTGCTCAAGGAGGTCACAGATTAGAAAACCCTTTATTAACTCTGATTAGGACAATTAGGCTACAAGCCACAAGCCGCTGCCTTGACCCCAGAGCTGGGTGAGCAACGTATTGCCAGCAGGTCGAGGGAGGTGATCCTTCCCCTCTACTCAACACTAGTGAGACCACACCTGGAGTAGTGTGTCCAGTTCTGGGCTCCCCAGTACAAGAGAGACATGGACATACTGGAGAGAGCCCAACGAAGGCCCACCAAGATGACGATGGGACTGGAGCGTCTCTCCTATGATGAAACGCTGAGGGAGCTGGGGCTGTTCAGCCTGGAGAAGAGAAGGTTTGGGGGGGATCTTATCAATGAATATAAATGCCTGAAGGGAGGATGCAAAGAGGATGGAGCCAGGCTCTTCTCAGCGGTGCCAGGGCCAGAGGCAATGGGAACAAACTGGAACACGCGAGGTGCCACGTGAACACCAGGAAACACTTTTTCACCGTGAGGGTGACCGAGCACTGGCACAGGTTGCTCAGGGATGTCTCCATCCTTGGAGATATTCAAAAGCCTCCTGGATGTGGTCCTGGGCAACTGGCTCTAAGTGGCCCTGCTTGAGTAGGGGTTGGACCAGATGGCCTCCAAGAGGTCTCTTCCAACCTTAACCACTCTGTCATTCTGTGATCAGCAGACCCTGACAGGTGACGTGGGCACGCAATTTTAAACAGCATTACCTCACAGTTGCCAGTTATAGAAAGTGTGTTGTAAGGAGTAAAACAAGAATAGATTGATGCTTATTTCAGACACAGTATTTTAACCTTCTGAAGTTCCACTGTTTCTGTTCCTGTACTGAAAATGTCAAAGAGCATGGCAGTATGTGGGGAAATCCTCCAGGAGAGGACCACAAATAACTCATGCCATGACAAGCAAGGATTTAAAGTGCAATGCAGTAACACAAATTTAGCAAGTGGGTGATTAAAACACAGTGGAGCTAAAATCCGCTGAGCGTTAAACACACAGCGAACCTCCTCGCTAACGAGGTGGAGCTGGAGGCTCCCGAGGCTTGGAGGCAGCAAGGTAGCAGCCGCGGTGAAGATGGGCTTGGTGACTTCTCACCTCAGATGAGTGGGTTTTGTAAATGCTAGCTACCCAACCGATGAGCAGCCTGTCTGGTAAAAGCTAGAAATAGAAGAAACTCATTAGCAAATAATGAAGAACCGCAGAGCCACCCTGTGTACAGTTTTTGGTTGTCTGTGTTGTGTATCCCACCCTGGTCTGTGAACTGCTCTGCACTCACAGCAAGAAGAACCCGATCTGCCTCAAGCCTTCCTTCATATGCTCCTATATTAAATAATGCTGATGCACTGCAATAGAAATCTGTTTATCTGTCTGATGTGTGTGTGTGACTAAATGAGTCATCCCTGTCATTAGGCCATGGACAATAATCCTGAGACAGTAACACGGTACTCGTGCCACCTGCAGCATCAGAGAGTGATTCATCCCACCTATCCAGGACGCTGTTTCAGGGTGATGTGAATGTACCTCTGAAGCCACCCAGCTCTTTCCATCCTCTGCAGAGGGAGAGCTTAGGCTGTCTGTGCCAAGCCTCATTTTACCTAGTTTAAAAGCCGGATGCTTTAAAATACGCTGTAGAGTAAAGTAGGATTTTAGTAGACCTCCACTTAACCAAAACACAATTTAATTGTGTGCTGTAAACACAAAAAGGTGTTTTGCTGTTATCTCCGTGTTCATTGTTAAATCTGCTTGCTTATTTTTTTTTCATTGAGAGTACCCTGTTCTACACACTGAGGTTTTAAGAGTTCCGGCATGGGATGTGGTACATGCACACAGCCTGCCAGATCTTCATCAGCTTGGTGTTCCTCATCACCTTGCACCATTACAAGAAGTTCCATTAGAAGATGACTGCAGTTTCCAAGTCAGGGGCCTGAGAATTGGACCATGACAGACCTGTTACTGTCATTAGTAACAGATTTTTATACATTTGCACTTTTGTTAATAATGTATACTTTCTGGTGCATTAAAGAAAATCCACGTCTTCATTCCTCTCCACAGCTGTAATATAGCTAATACTGACACTATTATTCCCCATCAATAATTCACGTCAACTTGATTACAGTAAAATTCTTTGTGGCAATTTTGCTGCTGCTCCTTCCTCATTCTTTCCTGCAGTCAGACCGCGGTGGTTAGAGTTCTGACATGGACTAAAAGCATTAATTTGCAGAACTTGCTTATTGTGAAATACTATACTCCTCTGTGCTAAGGAGACTTTGCTAATCATTGCTATTCAATACCAGAACAATTAAGAAGCCTTGAGGAAGCCACAAAACACGTGGGCTATGAAGTGATTGCTGTGACTATGGCTCATGCCTTTCATGTATTGTTTAGGGTTGTCTTTAAGTAAAAATTATTGAGAATATCTTCTATTAATGATCCTAGCCCCAGTTCTTACTTGCACTGTAGTTCTGTAATCCCAGAGCATCCTCACAAAGTTCTACGCCTTAATGAAGGAAAGTTTCTGAAGTGTTTAACAGATGTACTTAGCTCCCACTGCCTCTGTGAGATTGAACAAATGTAATTACACTGAATATTCCCTATCTCCCCCCAAGCCCCTCAGGTGCTCGCCTGTGATCATTATTGAGTCTTCTTTCACCAGGTCTGTACATAATCCTTCTGAGACAGACTGCGTTCACTTAGAAAGGATGAAATCAGAGGTGCTATATACGAAGCCAATTCAAGGCTGCCGTTAAGTGGTTTCCAAGTCGTTCTGTTGAACATTAACATAAAACCAAATTCGTTTCTCCCTCAGATATACTATCTTCTGCCTATCTTCATCTTTCAGTCAAGATGTCCTTATCTCTGGTGAATTAAAGTGAAATAACAATATCAAGAAATTATTTGTGTCTGGGTGAGTCCTGGTCCTACTGCAATGGAAGCAAATGACAGATATTTTAAATAGATCTATCATTCAGCTGAAGAGGAAAGCCATGCAATTAATTGTACTTCCCCTTGTACTCCCATTTCTGCTGTCGCCTGTACCTAAACACCACAGTTAAGCACAGGGAAAGGAAATTACCAAGGAATACCTCCTTATGTCTCAATCAGATAACGAACAATAAAACAAACACACGTTAGCTTCCCCCAGCAGAAGATTATGTCAGTGAGAGCTAAATTATCATCTTGCCCTTGATTTTAGAGAAGTATTCCTCCCCCCACGCTGATGTAACACCATTGAGGGCAATTGTGTGTGCAAGCGCCAGGGTAAGGTGAGAAGCAAGTCGAGATGTTATCCTTTGCAACTTGAAAGCTGAAGAAAAATAAAGAATTTTTATTTTAAAAACATGTTACAATAAACTAAGCAACTGCTGACCATACCTAATTTATCTTTCATCTACAGCATATATATTTGTTTAATACTTCTAAACCTTCACTTAAAAAAAAAAATAATCACCACGGAGACTTGACCTGTATTTAGGTCAATTGATAGTTTTCATATTTGGCGTTTAAGTCGGGTTTTGTTTTACAGGACTACTAGGAGAAAACAGAGCCACTAACAAAGAAATCAGAGGGTGAAACGAATGCCACACGGACAAGGGCTGAACTCCTTTAGTAGGCGTCTTTGATGACAAAAACACAACAAAGAAGAAAGAACAGCTAGGAAGGATGAAGAACCCTGAAAAATAACCTCAGGTAAAGAGCAGATGCTCTGGCAGAGACGAACGTGTACCAGTCATGTAGCTGTGAGATGTTCGATAGCATTGCAAAGGTACAAGATGCAAGATGCAGTGCTCACACTGTGATACTGGTTGTCCTATAAACACCGTGAGTAGATTGATTAGTCTGGATAGACAGCATCCTAAATATGAAAATGTGAATGTATTACATAAATAGGAAACTGCTAGTAATAGCTTTCGGCACAAAGCATCCGGCGTTATAAGAAGTTGACGGAGCAGCCTGAGGTCCCTAAGCTGCACAAAGAGGGACCAGGCAGGGCTCCCGCCACGCACTCCTGCTCCAGGTCTGCGATACACAGCACCCCCCTAACCACCCTCCACTCCCATAAAAGTCACCCCTGAGACGGGACTTTCAGCATAATAAAGTGTGTGACAGAGAAAGAGGTATTTCTGCCAAAAGAGATAATGAATGTCCTTTCCAATACAGAAAATAATGTAAAGGGCCATCATGGGTTAAGGGAGCTGAGTAGCATAGAAAATAGGGGCGAGGCAAATTGCTGCTGCTATAAAAACACATAGACACACCAGAGCAGGACTCTTCTCCTGGAGAGTCCTGGTGCAGAGTCTTTATTATTGTCTGCAGAATTTATCCCAGTCCTGTTTGCAAACACTACGATTTACTGTAACAGCGACAGCTGCTAATTTCCCAAGTTACCTCGATCTTCCAGATCGGACCTGTTCATTCTGTGGGGTATTAATCCATTCCCCCACTGAGTCCACAATGCTCCACCACTGACAGGTATTGCCTTTTTCTTACTTCTTGTTCGCTCCATACCTTGACCATTGCCACTTTTGAATCAACACGAAGACTTGGCCGGAAGAGTCAAATCCCTGTTGTCATATCTAAATAAGCCCAAAGCACGCAGCAGCCTGGAGGAAGGACACGCCGATATCATTTGGGTATGACTCCCCTCCCCACCATGCCTTCCTCACTTGTTCCCACAGCTTTTTCAGAATAATTTCATTTATTCGGGATAGATACCTGACAGCGGGTACTAGCCAAAAGCTCACAAACACAAGCAGTTATTTCAGATTTGTAGTGTTCGACATCCTTTATCTGCCCCTCGACAATCCAAATTCTAATGGCTATGCCAAACACCTTGTTAGAACTTTTTAAACTGCCACGAAAACTGTCAGGGGAGCTAAACAATCTTTAAATCAGAAAATAGCTTCTTGTCTGCTATCTTATCAGCCAATACCACCTACTTATACAGCAAGCGTGTCTGCTGAACTGCTCCTGATCGGAACACATTTGCAGAAGACCAGGAGCTCCGAGACCTGCCTTGAGTAACAGTCTGCATCTCTTTTTTGCACATTTACAGCCTCTTTCCAAGAGCCTTTGCCCAAACTGATCACTGTCACTTTAAAGCCAGCCAGTCACCATCAGGGGCCTTTGCAAATCTCTGCCTCTCACTGCCTACAGCTCCTCCTTTTCTACATGAAAAGTGCCTTGTGCTTCCAGGAATTTCTTCTAATCCTTACATACACACCTCTGCTTTTTTTTCCTGTACTACTATTTTTTTCTGGGCCTATTTCTCCCCCCCCCCCCCTTTCTTTTTTTTTCCTTTCCTTTTTTTTTTTTCTGGGCCTTTTTCTCCCCCCCCCCCCTTTTTTCCCTTTTTTTTTTTTGTTTGGTAAGGTTTCTCATTTGAAAAACAAAAAAAATCCTTTATCCCAGTTTAACTTAAATCTTCCTTCTCCCAAAGCTTGTTTTCTGGGGAAGAAAACACATCTCTCTAACTGCGAATTGTGATGCTCATCATTTTATAACTCCTGATTCAGACTGTCTTTTGAAAATAACTGCTTGGCTGTCCATCAAAATATCATCTAAGTCTGGAAGCTGCAGCATAAACTGCTCTTGCTGGTAGGAGGAATATTTCAAACCCAGTCACACAAAGAACAAATATATATAAATAAATCATTCAAAGCAAAGTTTTCTTCCATTGCTGATAGCAGTGAATGTTAACAGATAAAGGAATATATTTTAGCTACTGGAAAGAAGAAGAGATGTGCAAGAAGTCAACATTTTTGGGTCTGCAGCCTTCCGAGGTGAGCTGGGGCAGCTGACCTGGGCGACAATTTTCAAGAACAACTGGCAATTTTGAGCAGCTAATGAGTGGTATTTCGGACAGCACGGTCAGACTCGTCGAGCCTCCTGCACACCCACTCTCAACGAATTACTCAGCATCTTAGAAAAATGTATTCAGAGCTTTAGGAGCAAAAGTTAAAGCCTGTACTTGGGAAAAAAGTAGTTGTTAAACCTCTGCATCCCTGTTCCCTTTCCACCGAGGAATGAATAGCCCTGATCTCCCTCCTAGTGGCGGCTTGTGAAAGCACAAATCCAGAGACAGAATTAGAAAAAACCCACAAAACATTGATGTTTCTTCAGAAAACTCCATAGTTCAATCCCGTATATTTTCACTGTAGTGACAGAGAATTTGAGTGCCACCAGTGAGCAGAGGGAAACTCCATCCCCACCACCACCATCATTATCCCCTTTGAAGCCAGCAAGGTATTGGAGCAGGGTCGGGCACCAAAACCCTCACACTGCCCAAAGTCGCTTTTAGCACTGATAAAACTGAACGAGTCCATTCCCCTTGGCGAAGGGGGATCCGTTCCAGAGAGGAATCAAAAGGAAAGGCTGCAAAGAAAGTTGGCGAATACTAGTGTGGAAATCAAGCGTGACAAATGAGGTAACGTGGTCCAACAGCACGCAGAGCACTCAAGGGGAGTACAGGAATTGGGCGTGAAGACTGTGACGATAAAGAAAAGCTTAAAGCATTTAGCTGTTACAAATTGGAGGTAAGAAAACAGCCATGTGGGCTATACTTGGAGGGCAAATTTCTCATGGATCTACACAATTTTGAAGAGTTGCTTGAAGAGTAGCAGAGATACCAGGGTGGTGGGGTGGGGTCTTCTAACAAGGCTGGATGTAGCTCTAAAATGGAACAGAGGACTCAGTCCTGCAGTCCCGGATGGATGACGGGACGGCCTGCCACCTCTGAGGGCTTTTCATTGCAAATGAGTTTAACATTCAGCTGGGTAATGTCCAAGCTCCCGCTGCAGCAGCAGCAGAACACCCATAGTCAAATGAGACGAGAAAGGGACTAACCTCGTTCCCCTTCCAGACACCGCCCTCGTTCTCTGTTTCTCTTCTTGTCTTTTCTCTTTAGGCAGCTGGGACAGGCCCAGCTCTTCAGTTAGATGCTCGTGTTTCTGTGAAGAAACTTTTTCCGTTCCCTTCTGTCTTTTTATGAGATGGTAAAACTTTCAGAAAACTTCTAAAGCACTTTAAAGCCTATAACTTTACAAAGTTATAAGGTTCTCCCGTCCCTAAGCTATACTGTAAAATAAGTCCACTGCACAAGCTCGTTTCATTTTTAATAATTCTATAGTTATTGCCCCATAACTTTCCTGGTCATGAACTCCAGGCATAAAATTGAAAAGAACAAGCAATCTGAAGACTCGTTAATAAAATGCTCTCACACAATTTCTTCACACTCCCTAATTTAGGAACAGATTCACCCCTTGGATGGATGTGAACAGGCCCTGTCAGCGAATGGCACTGTGGGCATCGCTGCTGGATTTGACCTCAGAAAACTCAAGGTGAGACGTCATTGAGGGAAAGTGTCCTCTCTACTGTTACTTTTAAGAGGACATAACATTGCAGATGCATCACACACACACAGAGGCTCACTCTTGAAAATGCATCAGAGGATAAAATCAGGCTGCAGATGTTGAAGGGATAAGATACAGCAACATCCCGGGGGGATGCAAAGCCACCCCACTGGCATCGTGTCCTGCGTGGGACTTGGGCGCTGCCTGGGTGAGGGGGCACAGAGCGGCCCCTCTCTGCTTGCCCACCCCTGGGCATGCTCCGTGGCAGGGCATCTGCAGCACAACGGCACCTGCATCTGCACTTCTGTTCTGTTCTGTTCTGTTCTATTCTATTCTATCCTATTTGTGTTAATAAAATGAGGCTCCAGAATGGATGGTCTGTAACATCCCAGGCTTACTTTTGAAATTCCATAAGGAACAGTCTAGAATAAAGCAGCAGGGTTTAAGTCCTCTACTAAATTCTGAATTTGAGTTTTAAAAAACTGCCCAGGAAAGACATCTCCAGAAGGTTTCCAGGGGTTTAATTGAAAAAATGTTTTTGCACACCCATAAAAGTGTCATTTTAAAAATTATATTTTGCATCATAGTATTACAAAGATTGCATTCACACTTATTGATTAACCAACTATAAAACCAACAATAGTTTATAAAAAACCTATAAGATTTTCCCATACAAATAAATGTTTCACATTACTCTGTGCTGGGAACAAAGAGTTTCCAATGACATGAGCATCACTGTGAGCACTGACTGAACAAACATCAGGTTCATATCAAAGATAATTTATTATATTAATTACATCTTGCTTGAAACTCATAGAATGAGAGATATTGGAAAAAGTTATTTTCCTTGGAAATGTAAAACATTGACAGTATTGATTAATTTTAAGTGTGGTGATAAAAATTCTTCTGTCCCCAGAAACCTGTTCTGCTTCCTTCTCTTTTTTTTTCCCCTTATCTTTTTCACCTTCAGATTTTAGTCTTTTCCTTTTAATTCCATTTTTCTATTAAAAGCAAAAAAAATTAAGCTGCATTTGTTTTGGCCCTTATGTCCCAACCCTTGGAAATGCAGAGCCGGTTTCTTTAACAATCCCCGTGAAGGCAGTGAGGTTTGGGTGTGCTCATGCGCCGGGAAATTTCCCAAAATAGATGTGCTGGAATAATTGTTGGAATAATTGTTCCCTAAGAGTTATTTCGGTATACCCCTGCATGAACTCTCGCAATCTGAAATCATTAATTTTTCCCCATCTGGAGGTGGATTGAGCTAAATATGAAAAAATAATCATTACAATCTGGCATAAGTTTTCACAGGGGGCCTCCATTGGAATAACTTTTCGGGAATAATTAGTCCATCACTGGTCAGCTGGCAAACTTCCAAGCGCAGACAAGTCTTTATAGGGTGTTATTTAATTTACTTGCCAAGCACCGTGCCAGTCAGGGACACGACACGACGGCAGGCTGGTGGTACCCAAAGGGGCTGTTAGGTTTGCCCAGATGGCGCGGCAGACCCCTGCCCGGGGGCGCACCTAACGTCCCTGCAAAGCAATAGCCCCCGTTAGAAGATAAATCAGAGTGCTTTTAGTTGGTTCCTGCCCTTGTGCATCACCCACAAGTGCTTAATTTTCTGCAGCGGTTGCAGAGGGAGCTGGAGGCGACTCGCTGCTGCCTGCCCACCCAGACCTCCCCGGGACGAGCCCAGCACCAGTGACGGCAGCATGGCCGGAGCAGCATCATGCCCGTCTGGCTCACCACACTGTCTGGGACTCCCAGCCACAGCCTGGAAGGTGCTTTCTAAAGTGCTTTAAGGATGCAAACAATCACCAGTGATTTTAATTGTAAAAGCCAAATGCTACTACTTTTGGTCTCCCACCACAGTAATGCCTCGATTAAGTACTTAAAGAATATTTTACATGTGTTTCTCGACTTTAATAAAAAACAGTGCAGCTGTATAACATCCCAGCAGGTCAGATGGGGAAGGGAAGGCCACCTCCTAGGAGAGACAGACTTTTGAAAAATAAAAGGCACCTTTTCACTCATGCTGGTTGTTCAGAGCTGGCAGTGTAAGGGGAATATAACGTGGAACTCCACCTCGTCACCCACCGACACTGACTTCTGCAGCAGGCAGGTAACCCCGAACCCACCAGGTACTCACCAGCCCGCCACGCTCGCCTTCTGCAACCTCCAGCAAAGCGGTCTGGCTGAAGGCCAACAAGGTGGCCAACCTTCTCTCTACAAAACAAATCACCAGGAAAGCCGGCTATGGGCCACTGCAGTGATGTGAGACTGGTTAAGAGATGCCAGGAAGCAAGAAGGCACCGTAAGACTAGTTCTTGCTAAGCCGGCAACTCTTGCTGTTTAGCAGAAGCTGCCAGAGTTTCTGGGTTGAAATACGTGGGATTGGGGATCATAAAACTGCCAGAGATCTGGAATCCTTTATGAAAACAGAGTGATGCTAAACTATCCCTCGAACTGCTGATGTCTGGATTTGAGGATGCAAATCCGAGGAGCCTTCCTGCACGCTGCCTTCCCTGGAAACCTTTGAGAAGAGGGCATCGCTGACAGGGGGAGGCAAGTGCTTATTTTTTTACTACAAACTTTCCCCTGAGACGACTGTCAATACAAACATTCAGAGACTAAAATCTGTCCTGAGACAGGAATCAATACTTCTGTTTTAAGCCTCATTCACGGAGAATGAGTACATGCGAAACCAGCCCCTAATGGATTGGGTGTTGGCAGTTTATCATCTGCCCGCAAAACATTTAAGAAATATTTCTCTCACACCCCATGCAAAGGTATGTATGAGGGCGTTGTTCATTATATAGGTATAAGAAGACTTTTTATTTTTTTTAAATTTACAAAACAGACGAAGAAAACCTGAGGATTGATAAAGGTTATTTGCTGAGCTGGACGTGCACTCAGAAATTTGTTTTATATCATTTTACACTGTAGTAAACAGTGTGGGTTGGACTGAACTTGTCCTTCAGTCCTCGGTGTGAAACTCTTCCGAGTGCATGTTGGTGCGCAGGCAGGGCAGTGCCAGAGGGAAGCGCATGGGAATCACGCCTTATTCAGCCTCATGCTAATGCAATTCCCTTTTTTGTTACTTTTCGAGTTCAAATCAGCTGCATGAGCAGATATTAACAGGTCAAAAACATAAAAAAAATTTCAGAGGCGGCATACCCGTGTCACAATCCACTGCTCAGTATCTTAGAAGAAAGCCACGGGGCTCCAGCTGAAGTTGGGAGCAGGAACGCAGAGCAGGAACCGCTGATGGGGTCGTACCCCGCGGGTACGATGCACCAGTGAGAGCTCAACGAGTCCAACCACCAAAGCCCAGTAAAGGCATCGCCTCCCTGTGTTTCAGACTCACCACAGCCGAGAGGTGTGACGCACAAGGTACGCCGGCTTTCCCAGTTGCTTATTTTCCACTAATATTTGTAAATCACGGAAACAATTCCTTGGTCCTCAGGTCTTTGTAAGAAGGTGCACAGCACTTCCGGCTAAGCCGGGCTTGACAAATGCCCTTTTAAATCCTTTTCAATACTCCTACCTTCTCAGAGGCACCTAAACCTGCAAAACAGATCGGCGGGATCTTGCCGTTTAACGCAGGTCATGTGGTGGAGATTATATATATANCCAAACTGACTGACTTTCCGTTTTTCTGACAGCCTTGTCTATACCTGAAGAATTTGCTGGCATTACCTCTGCTTAGCGCAGTCGTATGTTTTAAAAGAGCATTTTACTAGAGTGGAACGAATATCAGGGACCTGGCAAAGCCCTTTCTTGGGCAGCGTTAGCGGTGCTGGGCGGAAGGGAAGCAGAGCACATGCAGGCAGGGCGCGGGCAGAGGCAGGACAGACGGACACCACGTGCGCCGGCCGGCCGGGAGGTCGCAGGAGGTTGAGCGGAGCAAAACACCTACAAGAAGCCTTTAGTTCATAATGTTTCTGGGAAGGCAATGAGGTAACTGCTGAAAGTTTTAGGTAAGGCAAGTATGGTAAAATTAAAGAAGAATAATTGAACTGAAAAAAAGTACTTTTAAACAGAAAAAAAGGCCCCCAACATTTATAGAGCAGAAAACTTTACAAGTATTTTGTTTATGACAAACTACCACCCGGAGGACAGAAAGCCATATGGGTACAGAAAAAAACCCCCAGAAGAGTCTTTCACATGCAGGTTTAAGGGCACTGAGCCTGTGAATTTGTTTAGAATTGGATAAATATCTTTGGTTAAAAGAGAGGAGAGGAGAAATTTGGAAATACTGCACGATTCATTTTGATGTTTTAACCAAATACTCCAAATCTTCACTCAGAAGAGACTTCATCTTTTAATTTAGTTTGGTTAAACTTTGTAAAGAGCAAAGCCACCTGGAAACAAAACGGTTTGGAGCAGAATGCTTATTCTTCAAGCAAGAAAAATTGGTTTTCGTTGTGGGCCTACTAACATTTCAGTTTACCCACTGAGCAATTAAATCTGTTTGCAGAGGCTCAGTGAAGACTTTGGGCATCGGAAAATATGATGCACCTACCCTTTAAAATACAGCGAGCGTAAGACACTGCATCAGTTACTTGTGCGTTGTTGGCTCCGGTGCAGCTAAACTCCTGAAAACCTCAACAGATAACTAAATACTGATTGTCAGGGCGCTGAGATTTCTGCAGCTCCCTGCAAACTAAAAAGCCAAACTAAAAATAACTCCTGCAGAAGCACAGATGTGTTGTAGGGGCTCCTTCCAACTGGATGTGCCAGTGAAACAACCAAAATCTGCCTAAATCCTGGCCACCCCGTCCTGTTACATATTCATAGCGTAAGTCGCCGGGCAGTTGCATGAGCAGGCTCTGGTTTTGAGTGTTAATTGTTACATTTTATTAGTCTTACAGTTAGGATTGAATGTGCAAATAATTACATGTTTATGGCTGTTTTCATCGGCCCCTCGTGGCTTGCTGCTGCAGCGGCGGCGGGGAGGTGGGCAGCCTCTGCCCCTTGCTAGCGGGGAGCAGGGGGAAGGCAGGGGAAGGGGAGGCGGGGGGGCGCGGGCCGCTGTGCGAGGTGTGGGACGCAGCTCTTCGGAGACGTGCTGCGGCTCCATTCAAATTGACAACTGCCTTGCTTTCCAACGACTTTAAAAATAACCTCAGCTGAAGCCTGTTAGAGTCAGCAGATTTTTTTGCCTCGATCTCAGAGGGCTGTGAATCAGACTCTGTGTACCACAGTAAGTGTAATTGCGACGGTAAAGCCTTGTATTTCTCCAAACACTTCTATTTTTCAGACCTCGATGTACTTTGCATCGCATTCACCCAAGGGCCAAGGTCCTTCAGTGGAATTTCAGCAGAATGGGGACACTTAAGCCCAGAGCTGAAGCCTTTGGCGTATCTGACCACCTACCTACCATCCTCCCTCCCTGGTGTACGCTTCTGTAGGGAACTGGTTGATGGCTTTCCCGCCTCGTACTCAAGAACACATACCGCGGAGCGGCGCTAAAGCAGGGTTACGGCTTAATATCTAGAGCTGGGGCCATACGGCACTTCCCAGAACAGTCAATGCGCAGGTCACAAAAATCAGACAGTCGTAATTCTGGAAAATACTGGAAAAGAGGGGCGTTCAACACGCTCGCCCTCAGCTACTGCTGCTGCCTGGCGCCCGGTACTTCTCCCCGGGCCACCCCGGGAGCGGCTGCCGCGGGTGCTGGCCTCCCAGCCCCGTTGCCCCGGGGGCTCCGGCCGCCCGCCCGCGGGGGCTCTGAGGCAGGATAAGCTCAGTCTTCTTCCCAGGGGTCTCCCAGCCCGAGCCCCGGGGCCGGCCCGGGAAACGCCGCCACCGCCTTCGGCTGCCTCTCGCCCGCCCTCCAGCCTCTCCCCCCGCACAGGCTTCAGGCAGCGGGGGCGGGAGTCTGCGGTAGCGTGCGGGGAGGTACTCCTACCTTTTGGTGCACAAACCGGGAAATGCCTAAGATTCCCCTAGGGAAACCTCGGGACGGTCATCTGCCCGCGGTGCTGCAAGTGCCTGGACGTCTTGGCTGGCCGATTTATCGGTATCCTGTTCCAAAAAATAGGTACCATCCCTACCCAGTCCCAGACAACGTGCTGCCACGCATCCCTTTTTTTAGTAGATCTCCAGTTTAGACTACTCACTCATTAGCATTTAATTGATTTCAGGACCAACACATGAGCGCAGATTTTAACGGTGAAGCTGGACCTCTCATCCAAAGCCGCATGAAGTACCTGAACGAAGCTACTAACACCCGAAGTTCACTGAAGGTGCAACCAGTGATGCATCAATGATGTTATCTCAGCTTTAATGGAGAAGTCATTAAACTTTCGACATAAAAGCTAGGAAAAAGCCAGTCTTTCCCATGTAGATATAAAAAGGAAAGCACGTACCTAGGTTCTCCTAAAGTCAATGAAAAAGCAGCGGCTCATTTCATTGAGGTGTACTTTAGCAGAGCATTTCAGCACCCCCCAAAGACTACTGCATTATTATTAAGCAACCTCTGCCTCAAAAGATACGCGACGTGAAAGACTCACGCACCCAAACGTCTCCTGCACCCCGAACAGCCATCCCTTCGTAAAGATCACTGCCGCTGTTCCGAGGGGCCTCAGGACAGGCGCACAGCGTCAGTGGAATTTGCTCCACTACCCAGCGTATGCTTTTTTCTAGAAGGTGGCGATGTATTCTGCACCACGGCTTTTCTCAAGTTGGCTTTTGGACTTAATCTCCAGTCAAACCACAAAGGAAAAAGGGAGAGTTGAGCATTTTGCTGCCCGAGAAATAATTCCACCTCCTTCAGAACACAAAGGAAGAACTGCTTATATCAAGTGTCTGATTTTGTTTTGGTTGTACTAAAGAGGCTGCTTCAGGTTTAAAGGTGATCTTAATTTCTCTTTAAGTGTGCCCAGTGAACCTCTGTGGTCTGCTCCTGGCAGAGTATGTACGTACATGGGAAGTCTGCAGCGACCCTATATATGAAATGCAAGCCATTCTATGCACAAGATACACGATAAGTACTGTATTTTAGGAGGCACGGGGGTGTTGGTTGACAGTTGGACTTGATGATCTTAGAGGTCTTTTCCAGCCTTAATGATTCTGTGATTCAACATACAAGATGGCAGTGTTTGCCCAATTTTGACCATATTTGAGTTCCTCCAAGGACTAAATGTTAAGGCAAGTAACGTAAACAAAATCCAAATAACCACGGAGGGGAGATCTGGGTGAGCTGTGGTCACAAGCAGTTCTCTGGTCAGCAACCCCCAGTTTCTCCAGGGAAGAGCTACAAACAGAAGATGGAGGCAACTGTTTAGATCCTCCTTCATTTAAGGACCCTGACCTAAACTGCTGATGGCACATTAAATATAGGTATTTCATAAAGGTAGCTTTAACGCTTTACTTTACAAAGCAGTCCTCAATCAGGACCGGGGAAGAGAGAGGAGGAGGAATCCCAGTGATCGATGAAGGGAACTGACTCACCTTTTAAGGAACTGTAGCAACTAAATAACACGCACGACTTGCAAATCATATACATTACCAAAAAGTTCAACATAAACCAGCATGTGAACATGTCCCTGCTGGAAAGAAAATCAGAAACGAGTGTGGTAATGTGTACGCAGCAGGCAGGTTTAATGCTCTGGGAGGAAAATTCTGCTTGCACAGAGAGATGCACTCACTCACATGCCAGTGGTTGGCCGAAGTTTGTGGGCAACCTAATCGCATCCTTCCTTTCTGCACATATTTGGTGGCAGAGGTAGAGAGAGCTCTACAGTGAGACAGGGAGAAGGGACAGAAAACTTTCATGAGGCAAATTTAGTGTTTGCCGAGCCGTTAATTCTTACAACACGTCACTCGCAGCTCGTGCAATGGAATTTCCAAATTGCTGTCTGCATGCAAGCCATGTGCTCCGCCTGGTACAACGCGATCCTAAGGAGTCACCTTAATGCTCAGAGGCATCATTTTGTTCCTCGTACTGCAACACGGTTGTGGTGGCTAGGTCGGAGAACACAGCAGAGCAGTAAGGGACACCGATGGAATGGCAGCAGCTTGTCAAGAGAAACAAGAAGTCCCCTTTCCCACCCTGCTGCCAATAAAGGAGCTGCTGAGCCCTTGGCTCAGTCGTCTGCTCTGCAGATGGGAAGATCTAATCTTTGGATCCAAGCAGCGCTTTGGGTGTTCTTGTTCCAGTGAATACTGAGAAAACAGAGAAAAACACTGGTTTCAAACTAGTCGTGAGTTTGTTTTTGGAAGCGGCTGGCCGACTCGTTAATGTGCGCACACCGGGTGTCAGAGCCCTGGGTGCTGCGAACTTTCAGAGTTCTTCAAATAAGGATGGCTCCTTCCAGTAGGAACGGAATCATTCATAGTTTCTTATTTTGACACCTGCTTCTGTATGAAAAAGTGCATTCAGATCTTGGCATAACTGCAGCTTATATGGTCAAATTTATCCGCGACTGTATAAAGCTAAACGATACTAAGAGTACTAAAACATTCGCCAAAATTATTAATTAATCTACGTTTTTAAAGGTATAAGAGAACGTTGAAGGTTGTTAATGACAAATTCAAATTCTGCTGGACTATGGCGAGGTGCTGTACCAGAGAGTGTGCCCTCCAGCACCCTGCCCGGCCAAGGTCTGAGGGAAACAAGCTTGCTCGCAGCAGCAGGGAGGTGGACAAGGAACCCAAAAAGTCTTTTCCCGTTCTCTCTCCTGCAGTGACAGACTGCTGTAGTTAGCACGGCAGGCAGAATAGGTAAGACCACTACTTTTTCATGCCCAGAGGTAAATGCCTTTAATCCAGTTTTTTTCTAGAGTTATTTCTCTCTCCCCCGGAAAAAAAAAGAAGATGAAAAAGCCAGTTGTTTAATAATCTTTTACAACTGAAGAAGCAGCAAACCATAAATCTCTCCTTCCTTCCCCCAAATACACCAGCAGTTTTCAGGCAGCCCCTGAAATCCCAAGCCCCTCCAGTCACAGGTGACAACCCGAACAGTGAGTTATAGCATGCCACGCCTTCCCTCTGGCCCCAGAATTGGGTATTATTTTCTCAAAAGGGGAATGGCTTTAGTTGGTAGCCTAAGGAATATCCCTGTGCAGTGCGTGAAACGAGGGTTAGCACATACTGAGGGGTGAGGAGGCATCAAGATGTGGAATCCTGTAGCTGGAGTAACCTGTAACCACCACCATCCCCACCCCAGTTAACCAGTTAAGCCATATAACCTCTGTTCACAAGGTAAGAGCAGTGGTTGCCCAGGACAGCCGCACTAGATCCACCGGGGTTTGGAGCTATGGGCTAGCCATGCCTTTCCCTCTGGGTGGTCTTGCTGAGTTCCAGATAGAAAAATATCACTAAGCCTAGAAAATCATCATTCCAAGCTGCTCCAAGGATCACTGAGCCATCACTGCAGTGGATTAATATCCATCTTTTCAGTACCAAAATGCCATCTTACTGCCACCAGGTGAAAGAAAGGCTTTCATCAGAACCACGACTTTGACAGAAAGGTGGTGAAAGCATTAGTGGAAATTCTTTTTTCAAATTGAGTCCAAACTTTGGAAACTTCTTGGGTTTTAATACAAAGCTTTCTAGTTGTAACAGAAAACACCTTTTCATTAAAAGAGAGAGGCATTTTCTTCCCCCAAGGCTTTTCAGCTACCTTTAATAATGGTGGTAACTCACTAAAAAAAGTTGTAAGAGACATCATCAAGAAATAAAACAACATGTTAAATAGCGTAGCAGCATGTCACAGGAGCTACAACAGCCAGCATGGCTTTCTGCACCCGCCTGGGAGGCGCTGAAGCAGGACCAGGGGCAGTACAGCCCAGACATGCAGTACCAGAGGTTTTGGATGCAAGACCAGGACAACCCCCCTGGCCCCCGGCATTAAGTGTTAATATTGGTGTAATGAACAGCAAAAAACTACAAGGCACAGTTAAACAGTTACTATTAAGAGTAACCTTTCTTCTGAAAGAGCTGGCTCTGCTTTTTGTGCTTACATGGAATATTTTAATCGGGAAGAGCCTTTTAAAGCCACTTCTGTGCTGGTTTTATTGCATTTTAACATACAGTCGTGTGAAGAGTAATGTCCTGGCATTTTCATCCCTAAAATGAGACTGAACTGCACAGCTACACAGGAGAAGTCACTCGCGTCCCTGTTCACGATCAGTAATTACACAAAACAACTCTGGAATTAGAACAAAAATATAAACTGTTTTTAAATTCAACTAATTATCAATGGTGATGTGTATTCACTCATCTTCACTCAAGTTCTACTTTCTGAGACTCTTCTGTCAAACCCTTACCTTGTGTTCTGAAAAGCTACTAGGTAGTGCAGCATACTTACATTCCCCAAAAGCAATCTTCATGAAATTCACCAAATATAACGATAATTTGTTGGGAACATCGCTTCTTTCCAATTTCACAGAAGCCGGATAGTAACAGGCTCCATTCTTTTCTTGGGGAGAGAGTTTGATCGCTCCCCAGTCTGTGACCAGGCTGGAAAAGACCAGATCCATTACTCTCTTTTATTCTGCCCAATTATAAACTGAAGGAAGCTACTTCAGAAAAATGACAATTTGTCTTGATTCCCTGTCCGCACCAACCCCAGGAAATCCTGCAGTAAGATCACCTGTCTCTGCTCTCCCTCTTGTGATCAGTGTTGTGTGGACGGAAGAGAGACTCCGGAGGCGACGGAAAAGCTCCCGCACCGTGGGCTGCAGAGCGGTATGATGCGTTACTAGTCATGGAGAAGCAGACATTATTCTAACCTTGGAACTACTCTGACCTGCCAGGCAATTTAGTCCTTGAGTCTCCAGGGAAGTTAAGCAAACCTGCTCAGGTTTTTGATTATTTCTGAGTTTTCTGATTAACTGTGCAAGACCCAAGTCACTTCACAGAAACCTTTGCAGCACCGTAGGCCATCCTGATGTCCTAACTGCTTTGTCTAGGTAGACAGAAACAAGCCCAAGTTTTGGCACCTGCTGCATTCTGCACTGGAGATGCTTTCCTGGCAGTCTCACTTTGACCTCAAAGCAGAACTCTGTAAAGTCATGCTGGCTACTTATTTTTAGCAGTCTTCTTTCGCAGAGGAAATAGGCAATTGTATTTCACCTCAGCTGAAAAATCCACGACTGCTCGCGAGTTCAGACAGACTTCCTGAGGCAGTGCTCTGGGCAAAGACAGTACTCGTTGATACACACTTTTCCCAGCCTATCCAGTATCTGGCCAAGGGAACACTGAAATATGAGCAGGGACATTCTTTGCTTACTGTACCCACAACACAACAAGTTTTCAACTGCTTGGAATATAATCATTTATTTATCTTTACAGTGATGACGGAAGAATGTACAGGTGTTTTCACCCATAGGTATAAAAATCTGTTTATATACAGAGTCACAATAATCTTTAATTGGGAAATCATTCTGTTCTCCTGATCCATCCTTACTAAAAACCACAGGAAAAACAAATACTTAGTACAGGCAATATAATTCCAGTAGGTTTGCAACCTGGCATCAAAAGCTCAGCTTTAGATTAAGGGTAACGTTCGATACTTAAAAAAGGACTTTAAGTCATAGGACACAAAATAAAGTTGCTTTTCAAATAAGATATATACATCAAAAATAGGAGTCTAAAAAAGGCATTGGTTTTAATGCTATTAGAAAGCTATATAAATGTGCATGGGTCCATTTCTTCTTATAACGAAAGACCGAAGGAGAAAGTGCCTCTGTCTTTTAGGAAGTTCCTCCTGGGACAAGTCAGTTAAAAGTACCTGTAAAAGAGAAAGAAATAATCCCTTCTGGAAAAGTAAAGGCTGATGGTTGCATCAATTAGAATGACTTTTTTGGAGCAGTTATAGCTGTGTTTCAGTTCCACATTAGGAGCACACCATAAATAGTTCGTAAGTGGGTAACAAAAAATGAATACAATGTAAGTGGCTACTCGGTTGTTAAGAGTCCCACAGATGCCTAGCTACTTTTAAATTAAGCACAACCCGCATACGTAACATGCTTTTAACATCCAGCCTCTTCCACCACACACCCTCCTGGCACACTACCCAGGCTTCTGCAGTACTTCATTACGGCCTTAAATCCCTTTCTGAATTCTTGTTTTTTAAATACAGCATAACGTGTATGTAAAAAGTTTCTTAATATGAAAAGATCATACCGGGACATTAGTCTGTATAAAGGAAAAAAACCTTGCATCTTTCAAGCTACTTTAACTAATCCACTCACTCAAAATCTTGTTCAAGTCTATAATTAAAGTCACTAGGGCAAAAAAAGCAGTTGTAATAGGTAATGAGTTCACAAGGCATTCTCCTGGAGAAGTTGGCAGCTCACGGCTTGGATAGGCGTACACTTTGCTGGGTGAGAAACTGGCTGGATGGCCGAGCCCAGAGAGTGGTGGCGAATGGAGTGAAATCTAGTTGGTGGCCGGTCACGAGCGGTGTTCCCCAGGGCTCGGTTCTGGGGCCAGTTTTGTTCAATGTTTTCATCAATGATCTGGATGAGGGGATTGAGTGCACCCTCAGCAAGTTTGCAGATGACACCAAGCTGGGTGGGAGTGTCGATCTGCTCGAGGGAAGGAAGGCCCTGCAGAGGGATCTGGACAGGCTGGATCGATGGGCCGAGGCCAACTGTATGAGGTTCAACAAGGCCAAGTGCCGGGTCCTGCACTTCGGTCACAACAACCCCATGCAACGCTACAGGCTTGGGGAAGAGTGGCTGGAGAGCTGCCCGGCAGAAAAGGACCTGGGGGTGCTGGTCGACAGCCGGCTGAACATGAGCCGGCAGTGTGCCCAGGTGGCCAAGAAAGCCAACAGCATCCTGGGTTGTATCAGGAATAGTGTGACCAGCAGGAGTAAGGAAGTGATCGTGCCCCTGTACTCGGCACTGGTGAGGCTGCACCTCGAGTACTGTGTTCAGTTTTGGGCCCCTCAGTACAAGAAGGACACTGAGGTGCTGGAGCGTGTCCAGAGAAGGGCAACGAGGCTGGTGAAGGGACTAGAAAACAAGTCTTATGAGGAGCGGCTGAGAGAACTGGGGTTGTTTAGTCTGGAGAAGAGGAGGCTGAGGGGAGACCTTATCGCTCTCTACAACTACCTGAAGGGAGGTTGTAGGGAAGCGGGTGCTGGACTCTTCTCCCACGAAACTAGCGATAGGACGAGAGGAAATGGCTTCAAGTTGCGTCAGGGGAGGTTTAGATTGGACATTAGGAAGAATTTCTTTACTGAAAGAGTGGTTAGGCATTGGAACAGGCTGCCCAGAGAGGTGGTGGAGTCGTCAGCCCTGGAGGCGTTCAAAAAAGGTGTAGACGTGGCACTCCAGGGCCTAGTTTAGGAGTCATGGTGGTGTTAGTTGATGGTTGGACTTGATGATCTTAGAGGTCTTTTCCAACCTAATGATTCTATGATTCTATGATTCTATGATTCTAAGTTGGTGAAGCTCAAGGTCTATTGATCCAACTGATTTCTGCAGAGAACCACAGTACCAGTGCAAAAATAAATAAATGTATGACTCCATGACAAAATGATTATTTTATGCTAAATTAAAAAAAAAAAAATTAAATTGACAATTTGATTCTAAAATGGCAAAGGTTTGAAATTTCACATCTTAAAACAATGCTCTTTCCTGACTTCCTTTAAGGTTATCCATAATTAGACTTCTATAGGAGAACTACCCAGGGATTAAGAGTTTAATAGTAAATAGCTGTAACTTAAAGTAATTAAAAGATTCCAGTAGCCTGGAAAACATCAAGATTACTGGCCTGTTAAGTGGACTAAACAACACTGGCAAATAGCTCTTGTCCACAACTTAAAGGTAAAATTGCCCTTTACGTTGCACTGACATTACAAGTCATAAAAATGACCCTGCATTAGAAACATGAGTATTCAGGGGCTGGTGGGTACATTATAAACGCATTTTGTTTCTAATTAGAAGAATCTACTCAAGCAACGCACCCTTGTATCTGAAGCACTAACCTAGCGCGCAGTCCAGATACTCAGAGCAAAAATAACATCTGGCTGTTGGGTGCACCAGGCTCATTCTTCATACAGGGGGGAGCCAAAACGTCATGGAATTACCACTCTATGCTATGGGTTGAATACCAGTTTGAATGTTCAGCAGCCTTGCTAAAGCAGGCCACGGCCTGGAAACTTCCATCCTATGTCTACAAGTTACCTGAATATAGTATTCACAGTCGTATAAAAGTTAACTCCTTTGTATCTGTCAAACAGAAAATACATATATTCTTTTCCCTTGTGGATAGTAACTCCAGAACAAAAAAATGAAATTAATTCCTTTAAAATTACACAACCATCTCCAGACAGAATCCTTAATTGTTAAAACTTCTGCTAACTCCTTATGAAAAGGTCAGATCTCAAAGCTGTGCACTTTGATAAATGAGCACTACAAGCTCAATGGAAACAAGAGGATGAATTGCCATTCTTCTGCGGATGATTAAAAAAAGAAAGTTTCAGAAACTTGTTATGTAATTTTACTAAATTAAATTTTGAAGAACAGAAAAAGGCCAGTTACTTTGATTGCTTTACCCCAGTTTCACATCAAGTATTAAGTGCCAGAAAATATACCTACAATCGTTTCTAGAGACTGGGTCTTTGCTGTAAAGGATGAAAAACACTGTTTTTTCCTCCCTGGTGATCTGTGTAGCATTTAATGTGAGGATGTTAATGTATATGTATGCAAAATCACCCTTGCGTTCTGCTGATATAGTGCATGTCAACCAACATACATGAGGGGAGAAAGCAGGACTCCTTGCGTGTGATATACTACTGTCCACCGAATGACTGCTGAGTGATTGCCAGCAGCTGAGACAGGTAAATCTCAGAGTATGCATCCAGGAGATCCGACTCACCTGATTTCTTTTTATGCTTCATCTCCGTTATCCATTTCTACATCTATATCTTTTGTTGTATCAGCCGCTCGTGACAAAATGTCTGCCATCAGTGCTTCCTCCAGTTTTTTACGCACTTGTTGCACCCGCTCTTCTTGTTTTCTGAAGGGAAAGAAGGGAAGAAGGGGCAGAAACATCAATCCTTCAAGTATACTACTAGGCTGGGAGCATAATACTTGCATAAACAATGACTCAGGACTGGTATCTCAACTCTTATTTTAACACAGAACAGAATACGATAGAATAGTTCCAGTTGGAAGGGACCTACAATGATCGTCTAGTCCAACTGCCTGACCCCTCCAGGGCCTACCAAAAGTTAAAGGATATTATTAAGGGTGTTGTCCAAATGCCTCCTACACACTGACAGGCTTGGGGCATCAACCACCTCTCTAAACCCTTATTGACTAGTTCTACTACCATTGTACCTACACATGCACACAGATAGTGCTTGGCACTAGAACTGAGACCACTCTGAGCCAGAAACCCCTCTGGTCTAGCGTGCATCGTTTACTTTCCCTCATAACAGAGACAGAAGGATTGAATGTGACAGACGATCTTCCACTCTCAGATTAGATACTTGAAAAGACCAAACAGAAAGTTAATGGAGCAACATCCCACTGGACTATCTCTGTCAGGCTGGCTTTTTTCTTTTTTCTTTTCTTTTTTTTTTTTTTTTTTTTTTTTGGGGGGGGGGGGGGCGCGGGCAGAGACATTTTAGAGTGGATCACTGAAAATCATAGCAGGAGATTCCTGTCATGAGCACTGTAAAGGAGATCTGAGGCAATCTCCCTCTTTCCCAGCGTAAGGGTGCATACACCAGGAGCACCTTTATAGGATGGGTGGGGCACTGAGTAGGTTTCTAAGTGCTCAAAGAACCAAGTCCCACACAATGCGTGCGCAGGGGAAGAACCTCAAGGAGCTTCACTGTTTCAATTTATTTATTTAATTACTCCTACCTATCTATTCAGTCTTATCTGCTAGGCAGTGATGCATTTAAGATGGCGGCAACTTCTGCTGAAACAAGGGTTTGTTTCCTGGGGAAAGTTAATTCAAAAATATTACCTAGATATCAATATAAATTTAAGATATTTCAATTCAATGTTTAGTTTGGAAGGTAATATTTAGCTTTCACATGTTACCAGAAAACAAGAAGTCCTCCTCTGAAGTTTTCCCAAGAGAACACAAGTTTTGCATCAGACCCGGGGGTTTTTCTACATGAAAATCCACTTTTCTGTCAAGCTATGTTTTCCAAAAAAGAAAATCTTTAAACAAAATATATGCTTAAAAATGACCAGAACTCATCAGAAGCAGGCACAGGAAAACATTCGTTAGTGCCACAAACTCCCTGTGGCTATTTAGGATGGCAGGACAAATACAAAGAACATCAAATCTCAGAAGAGCAGGAGGGATATCCAACATGCTCCACAGAAGCCTCTGAGGAGCACCAGCCTCGAAGGCTATTCAGTGCTATGGCCGCAACCACTACCAGCACTCCCTAAATACTTCAGAGGATGCTGTCTGCTTACAGAGACAGCAAAAGGAAGAAAAAAAAGAACAAGCTAGCAGTTCAGTACAGAACTTGTTTTCTATCTTCCAGCTGTTTTCTATCTTCAATATACAGCTTACTGTCCCAGAGATGTTAACTTTCAATGCCTAGAGAGTGATCTTTCAAACCCCGGGGCAGAAAACAAAACCAAAGATGCCTTATCTTTTGCAGAACCTGCGTGACAAAAGAGAAGTAAAAGTCAGAGTAGCAAATTCAGTATTTGTTACGTGAATGAAAATGATCCCAAGAGCACACATAAGCTGAAAGATAATTTTTTTAAAAAATCAGTAATAAAAAGTTGTCACCATCTCATGGTTGGAATACACTGTGAACTGGCCAAAGATTATGGAAAATAAATAGTTGAAGTATATTTTATTTTTCCCCTTTTTGGCTTTAGAATTTTGACTTTAAGACAGTAGGATCTTTCCACAATCCACAGCCTACAAACTCCCATCACAACAGGCTTCAGACTACAGTCAATAGCCATTTACATCAGCAGACCCCTTCCCTAGATTCCTGGTGGTTGCTTACTTAAGGCTAATTTAGGCTATGATGACAAATATGAAGACTTAATGACAGCATTTTTTAAAAAGTGCCTGAATGACCGAATCAGAGAGAAGAAAGCTGCTGAAATATCTTTAAAAAGCTCCCCTTTAGAGTGCGAAGAAAATTCCCATGAACTGAAACACAGTAAGGGCACTTCCCTACTCTTACAAAGAATGGATCAAGAATGAAATGTAAACGTTCCTTGAACATGGTTCTGGTTCACTGGGCATTTTAAGTGTATCTCATGGAAAAGTCCTGAAGTATCACATATCCAGTGAAGATAATGGGAAATCATCAATCCTCCCTTTGTCAAAAAAGTCACAGGGCATTTAGACAACGTTACCCACTTCATACCCTGAATTAAGCCATGAACAGCTGAGCTGGGAGAGGAAGGAGGCCCATTCCAGGCTGTGAATATTTCCTAACATCAATGTGTATCGGAGAATGCACTTGCCAGAAAGCATACAAGAAGTTAATCTGGAACTTGGTGCTACCAAGGTCCTTCCCTGCTTTGCTCTTCAGTGAGTCTGTTGTCCAGGCATGGAATCGAACATAAAGGCCAGCAAGTGTCTTATATATCAACTTTGAGGAGTCGAGCACAAAACAATCATAAGCTTTACCACCTCATTAGGCTCCTTTATTTGAGATCTTCTTTTAAATGTACATAACTATGTTGATGAAGTTTTGAAAAATGTGCTGAGGCATAAGCTCAGCCTGTCCTAGATTTCAGAATTGTTACCCTGATTTGTAACAAGCCCCTTCCTACCATCTCGGACATATGACTGTAGTATTTAACTCTCACAATACGCAGAATTGACAGCCAGTTTTCTGTATCTCGGACTAGCTTCTGTTATTAAGGGCCCAAGTTCCCTATTTACAGTGTATGTAGCCTTCTCCAGAGGTTACTCCCAGGTCTTGCTTCCCAAACTCAGGTGAAGACACAGCTTTCCCCGGTTATCTCACTTCCAAATTTTCAGCCAGCTAGTTGATCTCCCAGGGAGCAACAACCACAAAATAATTCACAGCACTCCCAGTTCTGAAGAGTCTGGTCATCTAGCAAACAGAGTTTTTAAGTATTAAAAACATAGCTCTTTTTATACAAGTAACATGGCTTTTAAAGCACATGAACTACCAAGAGCAATGTTTAAGAACCAACAGCAAGAAAACACTACTAATAAAAAGTGCTCATCTTTAAGTAAAACTCTAGGACTTAGAGTATCTCCATTCAATTTGATTAATTTGACTTCTTATGCTAATTTATCACAGCAATATTCAGTAAAACTGCTTTAGCCCATTAAGTCAACAGGGTTAGCAGTGCTGCCAGGGAAGGCAAACGTGCTGCTCACAAGTGCCCACTCTTTGCTACCGGCCCTCAGCCCTTCAGCTCCACAGCTCCCTGGCACCATCCTGGCGATGGAGCTCCCACATAGCAGCAGCCTATGCTGATCCTTTTCACCTCCCCAGCTGCATCACTGGCTACTAAGCAGCTCTCTGGCCACATCTTCTTTTCAGCCTTCCTCCCAGCAAGACACAATCCTCATCCTTTAGTTTAAGTACTATTGCCTTCGAAAGCAAGCTAAAATTAAAGACACATTACTCCTAACGCAGAAATCCACAAGCCTCTAATTCCAATTCTGACCTTATTTCCAGTGAAGAACAGGATTGTGTATAGCTCTGCATTCAGATGATTTCCTTAGTGCTTAGAACCATTTTATTTGTCCTCACTACTTGCACTCTTCTCAGCCCACACAACTGTGATGTGTGCATGCCTTAAAGACATGTGGGATTCCACACTACTGTATGCAATCAAACTACGATATTGTGCCAACCTCCCCTCTGATTTCTCCATCTAGTTTTCTATATTGTTAAATCTATTGAGGCTCCACTTGATTTAGTTCCTTATGTGCTGGCACTGCAATATCTACTCTGTCATCAAAACAAAAAAATGTGTATAGCTCCAGTAATAGCATTTAGCTGCAGCAGAAACACAAAGGTATCTTTACATTTAAGATTGGTGTCAGATTGGATGGGAAAAGTCCACAGAACCAACTTGTCCTCGTCTGAACACCAGTTCCACCTCCCGACGTGTCATGAGGGAGGTAATAGCCCTTTTCCCCTGCTCTTCCAGCACATTCAAATATAGTATTTTTTGGAGATACTCTAATCGAGAACCATCACCATAAGTGCTTACAGTAACATTTACTCTGTTTTTTTGAAAAACATACTCTAGAGCTCCTCAGCAGAGAAGTCTTCCACTAACCAGATCTGCGATGCGCTGCTGAAAGGAGAATTAGTTACTAGTACGTTGACTGTATTTGCTGTATTATATCAAACTCAGGTTTAGGGGCATCTCCTAATTTCCCCCACACACACACACCTCTCCAATACATCACTTCCAATAGATCTTTCCCATCTCCTCCTCCCCTCTCAGCAGAAATTAACCACTGTTGAGACAGCATACTCTAAACGGTAATTACAGAAATTCTCAGATGCCTAGTTCCTGTGCTTTCCTGACATACTCTGTATTAAACTCATCTTTAGATCAGAGGTCAGAAAGTTTATCTCGTAGCCAAGATTGATAAGGATTATTTAGGGTTTTGCCTCCCTGCAACACACATCACTTAACCTTACAATTTTTTTATTCCTGAGGAGAGCTCAGACTGTGGAAACATTCTAGATCTCTCATTTTCTTCCTTTGGCACATTATAGGTCTTGTGGCTTTGGTCTGTCATACTGAAAGTGAGATTTGTATAGGGTACTGAGGAATATTGTGAGGCACTAAGCTACAGCTGACTAGCTTGGATCAAGGTTCATATAGCTTAAGATTAAAACATTCTTAAACCCATGCCAAACAAACTTAGAGAGCATTAAATTTGAATTACTGTCCATCCCTGTCTCATGGGAAATACAGCTTGGTTTTTGGACAGATTAACAGGTACTTTTTCTTACCCACTACTGTGCAGAGCATGACACAACCAGACATACTACATTAATTGCTATGTTTTGGTAAATTTAACAGATTATGGCTACCCATAAGAAAAAGCAGAAGTCCCATTACCATGCTATTTGAAAAGGGCAATTGTCAAGATACCCGAGAAAGCTCAGGAACAAGATCTCCTGGGTGATGGTGAGTGCTCAGCAAAGAACCTAGACTGAGCAAGAGAAAGGGCTGTTGAAAACTGAGAGGTGGGATTTTCAGAAATGACTTACATGCTTTAAGAAAAGAAATCCCCTCAAAACTATAAGCTTTAGAAAATCCCACTAAAGAGAGAGACAATTGAAAAGAGTGACAGGCTGGACTGTGAAGCAGAACAGAGCTGCGAGTCAAAAATGGATTTTATAATATATTGCAAAACTTCATCCACCTAAGCACAACCAGAAAAAAATAATCCACCTATTTGTTCTTTTCAGAAGATACCATTCCCCAGTTCATCCCAAAAGAGAGCAACTGGTTAAAGCATTTATCTAGCAGACACACAAAGGTTGTCAGTCTTAGCCTTTCATGGAAATGAAGGCAACTCAACAGTGCGGTTGCAAAGAACATAACTAGATGCTGGTCAGGAAAGAAGCTACAAAGAGAAGCTGCAAAGCAGCAGTCTCAAGATAAATGACGTCACAGACTCAGTACCAGCGAAGACAGTTAACAGGGAATTCTAAAAGCCTGCCTCAGGAGGCTAAGATTTGGATGGAAAGACCATCAGGAGCCACACCATATTCATTTTACATACTCACCTTTCACAGGACTAGCATTAAGAAGCCCAGAACTATTCAGAAGGTGTATCCCACAACTGAGAAAAAAAATACGTGCTCGTCCCTAGTGATAAGGGAGAACGGTTATTTCTTAACCGTGCATTTATAGGAGGTTATTTAATGTTTTCCCAGTGAATGTGCTGAACCAAAAGAGGAAATTTTGCATTTTACTCTGATTATGAAAGAGATTTACCATCATTACATGACCAGGAATACTTCAAGTTAAACATGAGTCAAACTGACAGCTATTTTACTAGATGTAAACAACTGCTATGATCTCCCTGAAGAATTTATAGTACGAAAGAATATATACTGGCACCTGACCAGATATCCCCAATGGCGAACTTTTCCTCACCATTACGTAAGTTCAGAAAGCAACTGTACTGCTTTCCTTAGTGATAACAAGTGCTGTACTCTGATACCACTTCTTCATGCAATGTGTTTTCTGGATGGTCTTAAAATGAAAGCCAGCTTCACACAAACAGTATGAAAGGTAGCTTCTCAGAATATTTAATCCTTTTGTAGTGAGCTGACTACAAAGTCATGAACCAGAAGAGACATCGAACTGGCAGCATATTCACAGAGGTAGAGTAGCTCCAGTTCAGAATCTGTGTCCTTCCTGAGTTGCCAGTACTGTCTTGACATCAAATTCAGAATCTGCTTTGTAAAAACAACTGAATGACTGATAAGACAAAACAGGAATTTTGTTTCCAATAAATAATACACGTTGTCAAACATGCTAAGAAAGTTTCTCATCCTGCCCTGCAACTTTCTGTAACAAAGCAAGAAGAGTTTACCTTCTGAAAGCATTTCAAGTTGATGTTTAAGAAAATAAAGCAAAGTAAATCCCTAAGCAAAGGACTGGGAATCAGATAATTTTATACCTTAACATTAGCTCTGCAGAAGCTTCAGCTAGCGATCTAGGGCTTAGAAAAGAACGTGACAGTAGTGGACTTTGGTGCTGAGTGAATTCCACTAAGTGGCAAGATCCAAGTTGGGTCTTCAGATTCCCCATGCAACCTAGAATTTAACTAAAAATGTGATACTAAAGGCAGTGTTCATCCCATGTGTTGATTCATGCTAAGCAATACTGAAAAAAAATTGGATGACTGGATTGTGTCCCGTGCCTTGCCACACTCTGGCAATTAGTCAATGTAACAAGAAATCTCTCTCTTCACTCAGTCCTAACCTTGAAACTCAGTGCTGAAGCCCCTGCTTTTAGTACCCAAAAAAGGATGAGTCTTTCTTTGAAAAGATAATTAACGGTACAGCTCTTAAAAAGCAAAATGTCTGCCCATATGTGAATAGATCTATCTGTGCTCTTCATATCATGTCCCAATCTCCCACTTTAAGAGAGTGTATTAGCTGCAAAGCTATATCCTATAGGGGAATATCTTTATGCTCCTTTGTTGAAATTACTTACTTTTTAACTGAGATCAACAAATTAACTTGACCAAACCAGAAACGGGAAGGAAGAAAGCCAATATCGATCACAACTATAGCTTAATGTTTAGGGCACTCTCTTGGGGAAGTAAATGTGGATTGTGACTCATACCTTAGTAAATATTTTATATTACTATTTTGACCACAAAGACAAAACCCAGGTTTTCATTTTTCAAGTTACTGAACTAGTCAAGAGGTACAAGAAAAATGTTCACGCTTCTCTTCCCTTATCTCCAGGACTGCACTGAACCAGGAAGGAATCTACTTTAATTGAATTTGCTTTTCGTTTTACTGAAGACTTTATGAAACTTACCTAATGTCATCATCTGTGACTATGAAAGCTTTGCAGAGGGGTTGAGATGTATTAAGCCAGACGGCTGGGTTCTTCTCAACAGCTGCAGAGAGCTGCCCCGTGATAGGTGCAGAACTAGTGTGCAAAGCACTAGCAACAGCTGATAACAGGGTATCGTCGTTGTTACCTGGGCCAACTCCTACAACAAAGATTAGTTACTTTGACTAGTTACTGTTTGCATTTCATATGTAACTTCCAGTCACAGAGCTCTTCTCAGTTTGTAAGGTTATGTACACCGATGATGTAACTGCCACTGGACACGACTGTATCATCTAAACAGTTAAATACAAGTTCTTAAAAATGGCTTTGTAATAGCACAGTTCTCATTTAAGTGTAAGTTAGCATTTCAAGAAGCATCTCATTTCTGAAATTGGCTAGGTTTTTTGCTTACCCTAACAATTACAATATCATCAATTTTTTAATCAAGATGATCACATCATAAATTTATCAGTCATGTATTGAAATAGTTTCTTTGCAGCTTCATGGTATTAATCCACACCAGCAAAGTCTTTGCTTTAACACTACAAGGTATTGAATTAATTCTGGAAAATAAACATTGGAGATTTTTACAACACTCAAATGCCCAAGAAAATCTCCCAAGCAGTGGAACAAAGTTATTAATTTTGAACTACGACTTGAACATATTTTAGATCAACTTTCACCAATAAGAGTGCAGTTCTGAAGTGTGGTTTATATTAACTACATAAATGAACTAAAAATAAACATAGTTTTGGAGACGGAGGTATTTTGTGAGCGAGAACATTTACAATTTGAAGTTTACTTAATCTGACTGCAAACCAAAAACTTGTTAAGACCATGAAAAACTCCGTCCTTTTTAAGCACAAATAACTTTGTGGATCTGAAGCCACTGCAGTAACTGAACACAATACCTTGAAGACCTTTAGGTAGTTCCATGGATTTTATGATTTGTTCACTGACATCCGATGCGCTGAGGCCTTGTAGCCTCTTCTCCCAGAAAAGCTGAAAAAGAGAAACGAGATTGCTCATTAGAAATAACAAAACCCCCCCTAAATCAGCTCATGGAAATAAACAGCATTCATGATCAAAACAGCATCAGAATAAAAGACAGACAGTGCCTAGCAGCTTACAAAACAATCAACCTAACAGTCACGTAAGCTACCAAAAAGGTAATATCCTGTCTGCTGATGGAGTTCTAGTCATCGGGAGCATGCTTGTATGGAATTATGCAGTGTGTGTTGAGACACTGGAGACAGCTCTGCATGTTGGAGCAGTACAGCTGCACCAATGCTAATGCTAATCAGCAGCTATGCCACTTCAGACCTACGCTGGCTTGATGACCTGGCCCTTGCCGACGCTGTATAAATCTCTTGACTTATCTGGAAATAGAATCAAATCTTTCCACTTTTAGGAAGATACATGAACTAAATTCACATTCATTTCACTTTCTATTGCTTTGTTTATTAGCTGGGAACATGTTTCCATTTCTCACAGAAACCAATTTCTTGACCTAAGAGATTTTTGTTTAATGATACAGATTTCCCTACTCACTCCTATCTTACTGGTCTGAAGATTCATCCTGAAGTTCTGGGCTGGAGATTAGTCACACCTATTCCTCAAAATGGGCCTTTTCTATTTCGCAAGACAGTGATGAAAGCTAGCTAAAAAGTTGATTTCCATTCCACAGGAAGCTACATTTAACAAATAATCTTAATAAGGAGGTCACCAAGAACGTAGCTATGCAATTCCCTGTGGAAAGGGCATTCAGAAAGAGCTTGATTTTTCTGCAGGATACGGGGGAGGAAAAACAAAACCTATTTCTTTTCATGCCTGCAAAATCTGAGACAAAAAGCTAGACAAGCAGTTATTCTCATTCCTAGGAAATTCTTTGTTGCAGCTGGGTACCCAAAAGCCTCAGTTTAAGACAGGGCTTTCGAATGTCACATTCTGCTCTAAAACTGGAAGTGGAAAAAACTAGAGTATCCTCTTTCATCTTTTGCAGAACCAATATTGCTAGTCACACGATGTCATAACTGAAGCACTGTACATGAGCGATTCTTACTCAGAAAAAAACCATTTTTTCAGTTACAGGGGTAGTAAAGGCAAGGAAAAAAGCAACAAAGAACATCTATCTTAGCATTAAAAGTATACTATTGACTGAAAATAAAACATGCAGTTATGCTAAGAAAATATTCTCCACAACGTGTCTGTACAGCTTCATAAATCAGTAGGTTGAACGATACTTGTGTTGCCTGAGAGATTACCATGTAATTTTATAGAGATCTACTTACTCAAGCACTCTTCTCTGGACAATAGGACACATTTGTAACTGAGTTTAGATCTAAGTGGCTCAGAAAACCCACACAGGATCACCTAAGTAAGCTCTTCAACTTTTTTGCAAACTCTGACTACATTTCACACGTTCTTGACATCTCCGTGATTTGACAGCTTTTTGAAAATACCTGTTGCCACTTGTGTCTCATTTTACTAGAGCCACGTAAAGTTCAAATGCTTCCTGTAAACTGACTCTCGCTCTTAAGTAGTATTAATTTTCAACATTCCAACCCAGGTTTGAGCTACATTGTTAGTTGAGTATCAAGGCACCTCTTTATCTTGTTAAATGTTAAATATTTAGTACCTCCAGTCATTCAGTCCTGCTGTTTACCACTATTGCTAAGCCCCCACCCCAAGAAAGCACTCTAGATGTCTTGTAGCAGTCCTCACAGCTCCGTGGATGAAGTGGCAGTGACTTAAAGCTGTCTAGAACACTAAAGAAATCCTTCATTACAAAGGCAAAACCAGCAACTCACTAGCCAAACTCTAAAAGGAATATTAGGATTCAGATAAATGAAGTCAAAGTAAAATCCTATCAATCCAGTATTTCATCATCGAGTTAGCTTCCCATCTTGATAAAGTCTCTACAAAGCTTATTCATGTTTTCCACTGTTAAAAGAATTCACGCTTCGTTCCCCTTTCCCTCTCCGTTTCATTGACTTCTAGAGATAAACAAAAGGCCCACCAACTCCAAATCCAAGCTGGTCTTATATGCTACAGGTAAACTTAAGAACAGCCTCTGTTTATTCAGGATAAAATTAACTGGTCTACAGCAGCAAATACATCACCAAGTACAATCAGATATCACTGGTTTTTCATTCTTCCGTTTCCTACCCAAATCAACCCAGTACACATCACAGAAGGAATGAGGAATCAGGAGAATGGTTTGGTTATAGAGGGCGTATAGGAATGCAAATGCCTGTACGGGAGAGAGAGGTGCTTGAAGAAGGACAACTAACACATATGAAAGCTTAGAAGATTTGGAAAGTGTAGTGCAATATTGATGGGGTGGAGCTTCCAACACCAGTACTCACTCAGCTCTTTAAGCACTGATTGTGAATGCAGGAAAAAGTCTACACAACTATCAACACCTCAGATGACTTTGAGGTCAATGTCAGGTGGAAAAAAGCACTTGGCACTTAGACACACCTGTTCAAACAAGACTGAAGTGAAGCATATTCCTAGCACAAAGCCTCCAGCACCGTTATATATCATTATTTGCAAATAACAATGATGCTGAGACTGCACAAGTCACTC